>RJWM01016442.1:0-39988 GCA_004363535.1 Dasyprocta punctata
AAAATTATTTTTAAGGGAAAAAAAAAACAAACAAAACAGAATAAAGCCAATCAAAACAAAACAGTGAAAGCTATACAGAACTTCAAAACAAGATAATAGGAAATCAACAGTGGCTACCATAATGCCTCTTGTTATCTTCAAAATAGCTACCTAAAACATCAGACTTACTAAAATCAAATAAAACAGAACAGAATAAAACCAATCAAAACAAAACAGTGAAAGTGATACAGATTTGAAAGCAATATAATAGGAAATCAACAATGGCTACCATATCTTGTTATTTTCAAAATAGCTGCCCATATCATCACATATAATAAAATCAAATCAAACAAAATAGAATAAGACCAATCAAAACAAAACAATGAAAATGATATAGGAGTTTAAAACAAAATAATAGGAAATTAACAATGGCTACCATCTTCCCTTTTTAGACATTTCCTCTCCTTTCACTTTCACAATATCTATTGTACATTTTGGATGCCACTAACTCCTTCGGTTTTGTATACTAGGGAGATAACATGACGTGCACCCATGTGAGTCCAAATCATTTCACCCAAGGGCATGAACACAAGTTGCATCCATTTATGTACAAGAGCCTGATGATTATCTTCCTTTATAGCTGAGTAGCTTTCTATCATACAAAAATGCCATGTCTTTCTTATCCATTCTACAGTTGATAGGCAAGATACCCCTGCTTTTTTCTGGTTCCCTATTGCGTGGAGCATTGTTTTTCTCTCCTTTGACTTTCAGTCTATGAATTGCCTTTCAAAGGAATGTGTTTCTTGTACACAGCATATTGATGGATCTTGGTGGTTTTTTTTTGTGGCACTGGAGATCGAACTCAGAACCTTGTGCCTGCCAGACAGGTGCTTAAGTCACTGAGCCAAACTCCTGGCCCTGGTTTTTTGAGACAGGGTTGCACTATGTAGCTCAGGTTGGCCTTGTGCTCATGTTATAGCCCAAGCTGGCCTCAAACTCACAATGCTCCTCCTACCTCAGCCTCCCAAGTGCTGGGATTAAAGCCTTGCACCACCATGCCCAGTTACTGGATCTTGTTTCTTGATCCACTCTCTGTGTTTCTTTTTATTGGTGAATCAAGGCCATCTACATTAATGGTTATGGCCAACATGCATTGGTTTGTCTCTGCCATGAGCTTTTCCTGCCGTTGAATCCCTACTTTTCACTTCCATTTAATTGTCTGTCCTACCTAGTGATCCCACTTTGCTGCTGTTCCTGGGACCATGGTCATTTTTATCTCTCTCTAGAATATTCTTTAGTACTCTTTGTAGGGTTGGTTTGGTGGTCATGAATTCCTTCAGTTGATCTTTGTCATGGAAGTATTTTATTTCTCCATTAATTTTGAAAGATAGTTCTGCAGGGTACATCAATCTGGGTTGAAAGCTGTTTTCTTTCAGAACTTGAAATATTTCACTCAAAACTCTTCTTAACTTGATGGTTTGTGTTGAGAAGTCTATCAGGATTCTGATGGGTTTTCCTTTATAGATGACCTGTTTCTTTCCTCTAACAGCATTTAATATTCTGTTCTTGTGCTGATTTTCTGGGATCTATTTATTATAAGTCTGGGTGTAGATTTATTTTGGTTATGGTTAGTTGGAGTTCTATATGCCTCGCTTATCTGAATATCAGGTCCTCTTCCCATGCTTGGGAAGTTCTCAGCTATTACTTCTGTAAATAGTCTCTTTATGTTATTTGTGTTGGTGCCTGCTTTTTCACTGACATTTATCATTCTGAAATTATTTTTCTTTGCATCATTTTGCAGCCATTCAATTGTTATTCTCTGGTTCCTTGTTATTTTTAAGAGATCTTTCCTTTCACAATTGCTAGCTGCCATCCTGTCTTCAAGGTCTGAAAGTCTATCTTCAGTTTCTTTCAAGCAGTTTTGCCAGCTTTCAATGGAGTTTTTAATTTCCTGGATACCTCTTTGAGTCTGTTTCATGCATTCCAATTCTTCTTTACATTGTTCCTTCAAGGTTTCCCTCATTCTTCTATGCTCCTCTTTTTTTCCTATCTTCTTTAGATACACTCAGAAACCCTTTTATTATGTTGGTCATTTCTTCTTTCACCTGAGATACTATTTCTGATTGTATTTCTTTTACAGTCTCATGAAGTAGTTTCTTTATTTCAATTGCCATCATCCCAGAAAGTTCAGGTATGCAACTTCCACTTTCTTCCATGTCCATGTCTTGTTTGGTTTGGACTCGAGGCCAAAGATTGCCTTTTGCTCCTTCATCTTGACATTTTCCTAGGTTCCTCCAGACAAGTGGGTTGTGGGGTCCCAGGCACTTCCCACATTGGCTACCCATCCACAGTGTAGGGGAATGGGTCAGGGACCTGGGTTTCTCCTAACCCAGGCTCCCCAAGAGGCAGTGGGGTGCAGGGCAGGCTTCTCTAGACACTGACGGATTCTGCAAGGTGTGTCTAGTTTTCCTGGCTTACACTGGCTACCTACGGGACAGTCCTGATGGCAACCAGTGCATGCAGTGGCTGGGCTGGTTGCTTCTCCCTGCCCATGCTGGCTACCCATGGGAGAGACCTAAAGGCAGCTCTTGAATTCATTTATTTTCATGCCTCCACAACTACCATCTTAGTCTAGGCTACCACCAACTTTTTTTTCTTTTTTTAGAGGGAGCCTCACTAATTTGCTTAGGCTGGTCTTGAGCTCATGGGCTCAAGTAACCTTTGATCTTCTAAAGAGCCTGAAACCATTCCTACTTTCCTAAATCCTAGGCAAACTCACACAGGTCAGCACCACATTATTTCCAATGCTGAATCCTCTTTAACCCACTACTCACTTAACAACAAGAGTGGTTTTAGTAAATAAAAATAAAAAAATAGATTTTTACAAGAGTGGTCTCCATAAAACAAATCAGATATTATGGCCCTGCTTAAGACCCTAATAGTGTCTAGCTGCACTTAGAATAAAACCCACTCACCATAGCCCAGCAGCCCTGAACAATCTTCCCAGTTACCACTTCTTTCCCATCTAACATAATTCTACCCTCACTCACACTGGCTTCTCGGTTCCCCAAACACACTAAGGTCTTTTCAACCTCAAGACCTCTGTACCTGAAATTCACTTTTCATGGAATGCTCTTGATTCTGTTCTCATCATGTATGGTTCCTTCACAACTAGGGTGACAATTTTTTCCCAGCTGGTTTAGGACTTTCCCAGATTTAGCACTGAAGATCCTTTTTTTTTTTTTTTAACTTTTAAAATTTTTGGTGCTGGAGATTAAGTCTAGGGTCTTCATACTGAGCTACATCTCCAAGACCTTTTAAAATTTGTTATTATTTTGAGGCAGGGTCTCGCTAAATTGCTCAGGAAGGGCTCAAATTAGCCTTCTCAACTACCATATCCAGCTTGAAGGTCCAATATTCTTTTTCTTTTTCTTTTTTTTTTTTTTTTTTTTTTACCAGGGATCGAACTTACAACCTTACGCCTGCCAGGCAGGCGCTTACACCACTGAGCTAAATCCCTGGCCTTATTTTTCTGAAACAGGGTCTCACTCTGGAGTTCAGGCTGGCCTTGAACTCACTTTGTAGCCCAGGCTGGTCTCAAGCTCACAGTGATCCTCCTGCCTCAGTCTCCCATGTGCTGGGATTAAAGGCATGTGCCATCACACCTGGCTCAAGGTTCCATATTCTAAGAACCTCCTCAGTCCCAGGCAACACAGGCAGTTCCTTACCTCATTCCGTTTTTTTTTTTTTTTTTTTTCCTTTTTGAGATGGGGGTGGCTCACTGTGTAGTCCAGGCTGGTCTCAAACTCATGGCAGCCCTCCTGCCTCAGTCTCCCAAACACTAGGATTATAGACCCACACCACCATGCCTGGCTCCATCACCCCATTCTTAACTAAAAGTATCTCCTGCTGTGGAGACCTGGGCAACTACTTATTTATTTATTTATTTATTTTTGGTACCAGGGATCGAACTCACGACCTTGCACTGGCCAGGCAGGTGCTTGTGCTGCTGAACTATATCCCCAGCCCTGGGCAAATTTTAATTGCTAAATTATTTTGTCTGTTACAGCAGACATTTGCAATTTGGCTACTCAGCACCCTATTTTAGTAAGGAGGCAACCTTACCTCCCTATAAGGGGACAGATATCCCTATTTCACTTCCTTACAGCCAACTAGATACTTCTGCCCAGAATTTTGAACCTTGAGGAATAAAACAAAAGCATAGAATAGGTGGAGTTTTTTCAAGGCTATTGCAGTACAGTGAGAATATAGTAGGTGGCAGCAAGTATTCCTAGCACCAGAGTCTAGCAGCAGCTTGGGCCATGGTCCACGGCAGGGGCAGTGATGGCGGCAGTGTCCTCCCTGCAAACAGTGGCATACTGAGCTCAGTATTCCAGTAAGAATATTTTGGCTGGGCCTTCACTTGGTTTGCATTCTCCCGTGATGCTCTGAGTTCCTCAGTATGCTCCAGAAAATCTCTTCTAACTAGAATTAATTTACATCATTGCAATCAAGAATTTTAACTACAGCATCCATTAACTTGATTTTAAAAAAAGCCGGGTGTGGTGGCGCACGCCTTTAATCCCAGCACTCGGGAGGCTGAGGTAGGTGGAGCGTTGTGAGTTCAAGGCCAGCTTGGGCTACAACTCGAGCACAAGAATGACCTGAGCTACATGGTGCGACCCTGCCTCAAAAATCTAGGACCAGGAATTTGGTTCAGTGGCTTAAGTGCCTGTCTGGTAGGCACGAGGTTGTGAGTTTGATCCCCAGTACCGGAAAAAAAAAAAAAAATTTTTTTTAGCCAGGCATGGGGGCGCACACCTGTAATCCCAGTACTCCAGAGGCTGAGGCAGGAGGATCTTTGTGAGTCTGAGACCAGCCTGGGCTACAGAGTGAGTTCAAGGCCAGCCTCAGCTGCATAGTGAGACCTTGTCTCAAAATGACCAAAAAAAAAAAAAAATTCTTTTTTTTAGGTTTTTTGGCACCTTTCTAACAAGAATATAAACTTTAGTCTGTGTTGTTCACCGCTGTAGCACCAGTGCCTAGCAATGTACCTTGCCTCCCTCTTTCACACATCAGGTCTTGCTATACTGCTAGGCTGGACTTGAACTTGTAATTCTCTTGTCTCATCCTCCTGAATACCTAGAATTACAGGTATGAGTCACCATGCCCAGCTTTTGTGCCTGATACTTAATGGGTACTTAATTTAAAAAAATTTCTTTTGAGACAGGGTCTCACTAATGTACTAAGTTACCCAGGCTGGCTTCAAACTCATAATCCTTCTGTCTCAGTCTCCCAGAGTGCTGAGGTTACACTAGCCTGTCTAATAAGTACTGTATTTTTAAACTGAATGCATGAATGAGAAATCACTAGTCTCCAAGGAATTCACTGCTTTATAAGTGAATCTCATAAAAAAAAAAAAGGAAGAAGAGATGAGCCTATATATATATATATATATATATATATATATATATATTTTTTTTTTTTTTTTTTGGCCAGGGACTTAGCTCAGCGACACAAGTGCCTGCCTAGAAAGTGCAAGGTCATGAGTTCGATCCCTGACATCAAAAATAAATAAATAAACACATAAATTATTTCTACATGTTTTGTAATCTAAAACCTATTTTGCTAGGCATGGTGGCGCACACTTGTAACCCCAGCACTCAGGAGGCTGAGGCAGGAGGATTGCCATGAGTTTAAGGCCAACCTGGACTACATAGTGAGTTCAAGGCCAGCTTGAACTACATAGCAAGACCCCATGTCAAACAAACAAACACATGAACCCATAAAGGTTTTTAATTTTATTTTATTTTTAAACAGGGTCTTAATATGTAGCTCAAGCTGGCCTTGAACTCACAATCCTCCTACTTCAGCTTTCTGGGTACTGGGATTACAGGCATGCACCACCAAGTTCAGGTTTAATAATTTCTAAAGACCAACAGAATAAATACCTAACAAACCTATACTGGTCTTCCAACTGGACAAAACACAACCAGTTTATTTAAAATCTGTTCTCCTACATCAGTGGTAATGAACCTACGGCATTTGTGCTGCAGAGGCTGTTTATATCATTGAAAACTCTAACAGGTTCGCCATCACTGCCCTGTACTGTATACTGTGTATTATACAATTCAGAATGATTTTTTTGGCTTTTTTTTTAGACAGGGTCTTGTTGTGCACTTCAGGCTGCCCTCGAATTTGCAGCAATCCTCCTGCCTCAGCCTCCCAACTGCTGTGATTACAGGTGTGCACCACCAGGCCCTGCAATCATGACTTCTTAATCTCTGCAGCCCTACTATTTACTACAGTGGTTGCAACATATTAGTTTATTCAAGAATGAAACATTGTTTATTCAAGAATGAAAACTAGATAGTCGGGCATGGTGACTCTTGCCTGTAATCCCAGAACTTGGGAGGCTGAGGCTGGAGGATCACTGAGAATTCGAGGCCAATCTGAGCTACGCAATGAGTTCAAGGCCAGCCTGAACTACATAGCGACACTCTGTCTCCAAAAAGATCCAAGTTTGAGAAAAAAAGATTATTATTTCTATTTCACAGAAGAGAAATTCTAGACTAGACTCAAAAGGGTCACACAGTCAAGGCCAGAGCTGAGACTTACAGCCTGATCTGGGACAATTAAACAAACCCGCTTAGAAAAGTAAAGGCGGTAAGATGTAAAAATAAAAATGGATTTACCCAGACAAAATGCTTAGGTTTGCAGAATCATCAAGGAATCCGTCCAGCACTGGAGATCTAGGGAAATCTCGACAGATGGTAAAGGAAGCGTTTCGTTCCAGGAGCAGGTGTAACATCTTCCTCTGATTGGACCTAAAACTGGGTCCTGAGCCAGTTTCCCTCCTCCCCTTGTGGATGATAAGAGTTCTGTACACAAGGTCTCCGAGTCCTCACCAAGAAAAAACGAAACCTGAGAAGAACAGCACACGTTCGCCATCTGGTTTCTCCAATTCCCTCCACCTTTCCTAGTCAAGCTGATCGCGGAGAGGGAGGGGCGGGCCCAAGGAATAAATCACAACCCGGCGGATGGACAGTTAACTCGCGCTTCCTCGAGTGGCCTTTCCATTGACATCCCAACTCACCCAGGAGCAACTGCAGAACGTTAAAGAGGAACTGAAGAGAGGACTTTCATTTGTTCGGAGCCACAGAGCTCGACACCCGTGACTGGAAGAAACTGAAGTCTCGTAACTCTCAGTAATCCCCATCGAACATCCGGTCACTACGGCGACAACGTGGCCTCCGTGATTCCGTGGCGGAGAGTGTTGCGGACTTACCTCATAAATTTAGAGTTGGATTAGTCTTCGGGAGAAAGTAAAGTGGAGAACCACTGGAAGCTAGCAAATGAAGTGAAATCTGAGGAAAAGAAGCAGTTACCAAGACTACAGTTAGGCTTCTCGCTTGACAGGGTAGGCCGGAGCCACGCCTGTGGTTTCTCTGGATAGCTGACCGAAGTACAATGCCAACAATCTTAGGCTTGACCATTCAAACCTTCCGCTCTTCCAACAACCTATCCCCGCCTGTCTGTGAGCGATGTTAGCCAATCGCCGCGCACGCCCCGAGGTCCCACGACCAATCGGTATGCTTGTACTTCACCCAGGGGAATACACTTGCTATGAAAGGGGCACCACTTGTTCCGTCCCAAAGCAGGATGGCGATTGGCCTACCAGCGTTAAGCCCCCAGCAGGGCGCCTAACGCCCCATTGGCTCTCCCTCTGGCCAATCGCCACACCCTTCCCGTCAGGTCAATTCCCTCAGCCCCACCAACCCCGGGAGATTTAAATTGCGCATCGCTGGCGATGACCATTTGCTAGGATAATACTAGGAGAGACTCTTTTGAGAGGCAGTGTTTCTTTTTCCTTGCTTCATCCTCGTGCCGTTCTCTTTAATTTTAATAGCCTTCGACCCGGGATGGAGGATTTGCAACCTGTAGGTCAGGCACTGGTGCGTAACAGGTGTGTGGGTTTACTCTGAATGTCCTTTTACAGTGCAGCATCTTAGAGACTCTATTATATGGGTAAAACTACCTTTTCAGGAATAGCAAAGGAGTTGAATCACCTCTTTGAAATTTATTTTTTGGGATTCTCAGGGTTGAAACCCAGGGATGCTCTACTACAGAGCTAAACTCAAGCTCTTTTTTATTTTGAGACAAGAGTTTCACTACATCAGTCAGGCTGACCTTGCTCTTGTGAACCTCCTGCCTCAGCCTCTCAAATAGCTGGTCTTACAGGCATGCACCACGCCCAGCATCTCAATGTAATTCTTTCCAAGGTCCAGAGGATCTCAAACTTTAGCTGTTTATGGAAATTATTTTGTATTTTTTGCAGTACAGTAGTTGGAACCCAACACAGGGCCAAGGGCATGTAAAGCAAGTGCTCTACCACTAAGTTACAGTCTCAGCCCTAGACGTTTTTGTTTTTGTTTTTGTTTTTGAGATAGGGTCTCATGCCATCCAGGCTAGCCTCAAACTCCAAACTCTTGGCGATTCTCCTGTCTCAACCTCCTGAGTGCTACAACTACAGGCATGTGCCACTATGTCTGGCTAGCTGTAGAAATTCTTTTTTGTTTGCTTTTTGTTTTTGGTGCTGAGACTCAAACTCACAACCTTGTGCTTGCCAGGCAGGAGCTTTGTCACTGAGCTATATCCCTGGCTTTAGAAATTCTTAATGTCAGATATTTGCTTTTAAATAACCCTGTGAGAACCAGCCATTGTTGGGCACACCTGTGATCCCAGCAGTCTGGGAGGCTGAAGCAGAAGAACAAATCTGAGCCCAGCTTGTGCAACTTAGTGATTTAGCAAGACCATATCTCAAAACAGGAAATAAAAAGGGGCTGCAGAGTGTGAAGATCCTGGGTTCAATCCCAAATACTGGAAAAATAGATAAATTAATCCCGTGAGTATCATGGTGAGTATAAATGAGAAAAAAACTGGCTATGAATGTTGGGTGATGGGTGGGTGGCAAGATGTCATATGCAGGCTGGGGTCTATTTCACTGGTAGAGCTCCAGGCCTGCAGGAGGCACTGAGTTCAATGGCCAACATCACAAAAAATTTGATATGCATAGTAACCACTTGGAGAGCCTGTTAAAATACAGGTTCTGATTCAGTTGCTCTGTTTTGGCCAAGGTTCTGCATTTCTGAAAGGTTCCCAGCTGACGTAATGCCTCTCTCCCCCTCCTCTTCTTTCTTTTAAAACAGCATCTCATAAAGCTGGACATGGTGGTGCACACCTGTAATCCCAGCACTTGGGAGGGTGAGGCAGAAGGATCACTGCAAGTTTGAGGCCAGCCTGGGCTACATAGTGAGCTCAAGGTCAGTCTGAACTATATAGCAAGACCCTGTCTCAAACAAAACAACAAAGCAAAAAAAGTCTCACTATGTTGCCTCTAACTTGAGGCTCCTGCCTCAGCCTCCTGAGTAGCTGCTTACAGGTGCATAAACTGGTCTCTACTTCAGTATATATCTGAAATTTTTCATAATTAAAAAAATGTTTAGCCAAGTGTGGTGGCACATGCTTGAAATCCCATGCAGGAAGATCACAAATTCAAGCCCATCCTAGGCAACTGAGTGACCTAAAGAAACCCTATTTCAAAGAGGGTGGGGAAGCTGGGAATGTGTCCCAGTTCAAGGGCCCTGGGTTCAATCCCTCATACCAGAATTAAAAAATAAACATGTTTAAATGTATTTGAAAGCCCTTTAAAATGCAGGCTCCTGCCAGGCGTGGTGGCACACGCCTTTAATCCCAGCACTCGGGAGGCTGAGGTAGGCAGAGCGTTATGAGTTTGAGGCCGGCTTGGGCTACAACTCGAGCACAAGGCCGGCCTGAGCTACATAGTGCGACCCTGCCTCAAAAAACCAGGGCCGGGAGTTTGGCTCAGTGGCTCAAGCGCCTGTCTGGCAGGTGTGAGGCTGTGAGTTCAACCCCTGGTGCCACAAAAAAAAAAAAAAAAAATGCAGGCTCCTAAAATTGATTCAACAGGTCTAAACTGAGGCCAAGGATTATCAAGGCCACCAGGTGCTACCCATACCAATGGATAGCAGACGACACTTTGACAAACAAGTCAGAAATACAGCATTTCTCTGAAGTCAGGGTCTTGTTGGTGACAGTGGCTGAAAGGTGCAGCATAGTCAGCTGGTGTTTATCCTAATACCCTTTTAATCTGTAGAAATTGCTTCCCTAGAAAAGTGTTGTGTGGAGAGTCTTTGTCCTCTAGGACAGAGATGTTAAACATGGGAGTCAGCACAGAACCTTGTCATGTCAAGTAAGTGTGAAAGTCAGGCTGAAAATGAAGGGAATGTGACACAGTTGATCACTGTTTGATGATTATAATCACTCTTCACGGGGATATTTCCCCGCAAGTGGGAAGGAGAGTCAGATGAAGTTGTCCTGCAGCGGTGGCAAAATCAGATAGATTATGACAAATGTATGCCTGGTTACCAGTGCTTTCAGCAGCAGGTCCCCAAGTGAGTGCATTTTTGGGTGATCACAAGTGTGTCGGCCAAGTGGCTCTGGTCAGTGTCAGGTGATGGAAAGATACTAGAACCTGAGTGCTCTAACAGAGCTGTAGCATTACTAATTCTCTCACAGTCTAGTCCCCAAAATAAGTTTTGGAGAGTTTTCTCAAGTAGAAAAGTTATACTTGGCCCATAAAAGTGCTCAAAGCTCTATCTCAGTTCCTGATAAGGCTGTTTTCTTCCCAAACTTATTTCCCATGGCCTCATTTTTTCCAGCTGTCTTAGCTAATTGCAACATACTAGATTAATTATATGTAAGTTTAGCCAGGTGTGGTGGCACACGCCTGTAATCCCAGCACTCAGAAGGCTGAGGTAGGCGGAGCGTTGTGAGTTCGAGGCCGGCTTGGGCTACAACACAAGTGTGAGGCCAACCTGAGCTACATAGTGCGACCTTGCTTCAAAAGACTAGGGCTGGGAGTTTGGCTCAGTGACTTAAGCGCCTGTCTGGCAGGCATGAGGCTGTGAGTTCAATCCCTGGTGCATTATATGTAAGTTTGCATCTTGAAAATACACTTCTCAGTGAACTAAATAAGTCACACATATGTAACCATTGTATTGTTACACTTGTGTGACAAACTGAAAGAAAATCTATGTATGTATATAAAAAATTAGTGAAGTAGCTAAAGAAAAGGAATTTTGAGTGAAAAGTAGTTTTCACACGGTCATTTTTAGATTTCATTTTTAAGGTGAAATGTTGTTTTGAAAATAATACAGCAGTCATAGCAAAAAAAAGATAGTCATATAGTTGGTTTCTCATGATTCATTGAGGGGAAAGTTTTGTGCTAATTTTCTGGAAAATGTTTCATGTCTATATCTTATACTCTAAACAACTACTGTGAATATAACAATATGCAATATGTTAATTACTGGTACTCTCCTATTGGCCTCTTGTGAAATTCTGGTTTGTTTTTGTTTTTGCAGTACCAGAGATTGAACTCACAACCTCACGCCTGCTAGGGCAGGTGCTTAAACCACTGAGCCAAACTCCCAGCCCTGGTTTTCTTAGGCAGAGTCGCACTATGTAACTCAGGCTGGCCTAGCACTTGCGTTGTAGCTCAAGCCGGCCTTGAATTCACAACGCTCCTCCTACCTCAGCCTCCCGAGTGCTGGGATTTAAAGGCGTGTGCCACCACGCCCCACTTGAAATTCTGTTTTCATCTCTTACTTTTCTTCTGTTTAAAATAAAAAAAATTTTTAAAATAAGCAAGAATAATTGTATGTAAGTTCACATATATACAAACAAAATAAATGTATGAAAGAATAAAGATATATCAAATATTATCTTATATTTTGACTACTGAAGGTATTGTAATGTAGCTAATTTACCCTTTCCAGAAGACAGACTATTAGGGAAGTGGGAAGTTCAGAGTATAATCTGATTCGAAGACTCAGTTTTCCTGGATTGATCCTACATCTTTCTAGGTGAATTCCTATTTTAAGTGCCTGATTTACTGTGATAAGCAGTAAACCATATCCTTTTGATTTGACCCCAGTGTGCCTATATTTGTTGCCAGAGGACAGCGAGAGCCAGGGCTTCACCCTCAAACAACGAACAAGAACAGGAGGTAGAGCGGTCATTCCTGGGACGCTCAGATCCGGCAGTGGAGAAGAACCCTACATACCTGGGACCCCCCCCAGCCAGCCTCTTCAGGGCAAGGGGACTGAAGGGTGTGTTTAGCATTGCTGGTTCCTTCTGTGAATGGTGGCTGAGTCCCACCACTCCCCACTTGGCAGAAATTTGGTTTTTACTGGCTTTTACTGTACGTGTAATGTGCTCTCTGACTTTGCTGCCTCCCTAGGCAGGGAAAGGGGAGTCCCTTAGAGCCCATGGACTCTACCGCTTTGGATGACGTCCTGCATGACTGGCTCCAAACTCTGGAACCCTCAGAGAATCTGGATGGAGGCCAGAAGGGGGCCAAGGTAGTATTTGCTGCTGAAAGCCATTGGAGCAGGGTCATAGATGAGGTCTGAGTCACAAGGGCACAATTAAGGTGGCATTCAAAGAAGTGGCTCAAGAATAAAAGAATATAGATGGAGCTACAGGAAAAAGTAGCAGGACATGAGTTTTAAAATTGTGAGCTCAAGCCAGGTCCGGTGGTACACACCTGTAATCCCAGCACTCAGGAAGCTTAGGTAGGTGGAGCCTTGTGAGTTCGAGGCCAGTTTGGGCTACAACGTGAGCAAGGCCAGCCTGAACTGCCTAGTGAGACCCTGATTCAAAAAACGTAGGGCTGGAAGTTTGGCTCAGTGGTATAAGCACCTGCCTGGCAGGTGTGAGGTTATGAGTTCAATCCCAGGTACCGAATAAAAAATAATAAATTGTGAGCTCAAAGTGGCTAAAGGATATTTAGTTATAGGCAGGAGTGTTGGGCTGCATTTTGTGGCTTTATTTTTGGTGATACTAGAGGGTTGCATCTAGGGCCTCACACATGCTAGCAAGCACTCTAGCACTGAGCTGCACCCCTAGGCCTTTTTCTTTTTCTTTTTTAATTTTTGGTACTGGGAAACGAACTCAGGACCTCATGCTTGCCAGACAGCCTTTTTATTTCTTTTTTTGTTTGTTTTGGGTACTGGGGATCAAACTCATGACCTTGCGCTTGCCAGGAAGGCACTTGTGCCACTGAGCTATATCCCTGGCCAGCCTTTCTATTTCTTAAGGCCTCACTGAATCACTTAGGCTGGCCTCTAACTTGTGATTTCCCTCAGCATACTGAAGAGCAGAGATTACAGACATGCACCATGGCTCTGGGCAGAGGTTATTTTTTTTATTATATGTTTGCAATACATAAAAATTAATTCATCTTGGGAAATTGGTACATACATATACACATCAAATATTGATCATTTTTACTCTCTTCCACCCCTTCCCCAAGAGCACCCTTCCCATCTGGAGTTCCACTTGTTTCCTACCATCTCTTTTATTTTCCTCATTCACAAATTACCATCTCTTTTATTTTTCTCATTATAAATTATTTATATTTTGAGTTTCTCAAACATGAAAAAAACCATTCACTTAGAATTATTGTCTCAAGATCTATCCATTTTCCCACAAATGAGTCAAATTTATCCTTCTTTATGACTAATACTCTGTTGTGTGTATATATACCACCCCTTTTTTATCTATTCATCAAGAAACTACTTTAGTGTTGGTGAAAGAAAGTATAACTTTCCTTTGAAATAAGTCCCAAAACCTGACTTGTAGTGTTTTTTAAACATTTGTTTTACAGATTTTTAAGTGCCTGTTTCTTCTGTTGTTTTGCAACTGAGCCAATGCTAACTTAACTTCAACTGTTTAACTTTAGAAAGTATGATTAGTAATGAAAGGAAAGCAGCCTAGTGTGAAAAGCAAGAACCTTACAGTCTTAGACTTTTTGATATAAACTTTGCCTATCAAATAGGCAGTCATTTAACCTCTTAGGCAGTTTCAGTTTTCAAATAAGGAGATAGTTTTCACTTGAGTGTAGGAAAAAATAAGAACATATATTAAAAAAGAATATATATTCAAAATACGTAGTACAATCCCTGACACATAATACATACAATTAAACTTTAATTGGTGTGATGAATGTATGGCATGTGTGCTGCAGTGGACTGTTTGTATCATTGAAAGCTCTAAAAGGTTTGCCATCACTGAAAAGGAAATCATGTCACCTACATATCATGGCTCCTGGCTATGCTTTTTCTCTTTCCTAAGAGGAAACTGCAGTGAAAAAATAAATCTTCATCCCCCCCCCTTTTTTTTTTTTTTTTTTTTTTTTTTTTTGAGACAGGGTCTCGCTATGCAGTTCAGGCTGGCCTTGTTCTTTTTTCTTTTTGAGACAGATCTCACTATATAGTTCAGACAGGCCTGGAACTCTCCATGATCCTCTTGCCTCAGCCTCCACAGTGCTGGCGCTATACTCATACACCACCACACCTGGTCTGTTTTCTTGATTAATATCTTATTTTTCCTTTCTCTTTCAGTTTGCAGACTTGGTGGCTTCAATTTCCTGCCCTCTCAGGCTCAGTGAGGAAGACGGCAATTCACTTGTCCCAGACTTAGATATGGCAGAAAATATTTACAGAAAACATGTCTTTCGGGGGACTTGCTAAATGTGATAGTGAAGTCACTTGTTTAGTACTTTCTGAACAATAAGAAAGAAAGAAAGAAATTTAAAATTCTGCCTTACAAAGAGATCACAACATGAAGGCATTGTTTAAAACCTCTCCTTGTTCTTTCTTCTCTTTTGTCTGTTGGATGGTGAGACTTGTGTTTACAGAAGAGCCAAAAACTATCTAATTTCTTCACCTACTCTCTTTAAAAAGGACTTGAACTCTGGCTGAGGTGGGAGGTTGTGGTAGTGGTGAAGACTTAATAAAAAGGTGGTTTCCTCTTCCTGAAGAGGAAATATAGTACCATCAACGTTGTTTGTCCATCTGCCTTTTTCCTCCCTTCCTTTCTGTCTTAAGGAAAGTGGTCCAGCTGTAACCACCATACCCCCCCACCCCACCCCGCGCAAGCAACTGAACCGTCTATGATGTCATAATCACAATCCCATTACCTCATCCTGCTGGGGGGGGGTGTGGAGGGAGGACAGGGGGTGCATAGCCCTCGGCCCTCCTCAGTTTTACAAAGTGTTGTGGGTAAAGGCAAATTACAGAACCAAGTGGGCACGCTCCCGTAACCGTTATAAGTGCTGGGTTCTTAAGGTTCGAGCAGATTCAGCCACGGAAAAGAGGGTCCAGGGACTCAGAGCAGGCCCTAATCGGCGTTTGGACTACATTTCCCAGGAGCCTTCACGCCGCGGACCGGTCCTTTGTTGGAGGCGGAGGAGGGGTTCTTTCAGAAAGGTGGCCGTGTCGCGCCAAACAGGACAGCAGGTGAGAGGCACAGTACCTGATTCTATTAAGCAGCCTCGACGGAGTAAGAGATTGCAGCTGGGTCGATGTAGGGATGAAGAGCGGGGACAATGGCTTTGTTTACCTTCGTCCGATATGGCCTCCCCCGCGAGTTCCAAGATATGTCTCTAACTGGGTCAGTCCACTTTCTGCGATTATTTGGAGGGGTGACTCGATAGGGACGGAACCACTCCGTCCCTAAACCAAAGGGCCTCGCGCGTTCACGACCGAGCTCGACTAGGAAGACTTTAAGAGACAAACGACATAGGGCTTGGGCCTCAGCAGGCGGTTTACGGGGATTCTACGAACCGAAGCGATCCCCCTACTCTCCTCAGTGGCCCATTGGTTTGTGCCGGCGCCTTTTAAGGGCACCGTGGGGCGAACTGAACGCTCAGAGCTGCTCCGGCCGCGGCCCTGGGAGCTGAAGGAGCCGCGGTAGGTGGCGGAGGGCAGGTGGCGCTGGGGCCTCGGGGCGGGCATCTCTACTGTCCCTCCCTTCTGTTTCCCCTCCCCCAGCTCAGCCGCCCGCGCGGCCAGGCCTCGAAGGCCGCCTCCAAGGGGAGAGCACGGGACCCGGTGGGGGAGGGGGTGGCAGAGTGCTAAGTCCCAGACCCTCCCCATCCCCTGCGTCCTGAGTTCGCTTCCCGCGGCCCTGTGATGGAACTGGAATGGGAAGCGGCGAGCGACATCTCCCCGAGCGAGCCCTGGTTCCTCCCCGGGGGGCAGCGTAAGCCCCATGCCCCACCCCGCGGGGACAGGCAGGGCAACAGAGAGACTGAAGATTGGAGGGGGCTTAGCCGTTTGCTTCTTCATCGGCGTGGGGGAGGGGTGCTCGCCACTTGTCACCCCTATCCCCACCAGAACCCATATGGAGGAAGAGCTCTCAGGTCCCCACTTAGCTGCTCCTGCACCTCCCTGCCTCTTTCATGTTTTCCTTCAGTCTCCCCCAGAGGTCTGGGGCTGGGACCTGGGGGGAAGGTCCCTAGGGGATTTGTGGCTCTCTCCCTTGGCCTGACTGGATCCTAGGTTGTCTGGGTTTCAGCACAACCTCAGCATCCCTGAAACACAAGTGTCAGAGGTTACTGCCATCCAATAGGAGAGGAAGAGGGGGTCCAACCTTTATTTTAGGGGGTTTTTGCTGAAGAGATAGCCTGGACTGAGAGTTAGGCCTGGTGGGGTTGCTGGGAGGGCCTAGCGGCCTGCTGCTTTCTGAAGGGCTGAACCCCGTACTAGTTGTTAAGCTGAGAAGTTTTAACTTGTTTAGTGAATCTTCAGGGCTATCTCTACCCCTCTGATATACAAAATGGAAGGGGAAGGAAGGCGGCAAGAGAGGGCTTCTTACACTTTTTTCAATGCCTGGTTGAGAAAGAGGAGGCCCCTCGCAGAGCTGGTTTGCCTTCTTTTGTGTCCTGGTTTGATTCCTTATGGCTTCCATTCTGTTCCCCCACTCTGTCTGGCCTGTTTTAGGAAACTCAGGCTGAGAGTATCAGTTGTGTGGTAGTAGTTGCATTGTTCCAATTACTGCTGTGTGTGGCCACATCTCAACAATTAAAATGCAGAAAAACACAAAATCACTCTCTTCACTTGATCCTAGAGAGGGCTGGGAGTTTGCTGTTTGTCCAAATGCCTCATGGAAAGCTTGAAAGAGTTTGTTTCACTCTTTGCTCCTCATGGCTGGTCAGCCTGAGGCCTGGGGTCTCTAGGGTAAAAGCCTGCAGTTAGGTTCCCTCTCTGGTTCATCTTTGAGGGCAAAGTTAAGGAACCAGGAGCAGAAGTGATAATAAACTTTAGCTTCTCCCACAGAAACATAAGGGAAGCAGCTTATGGGCACTCAGGAAGCTGGAACTTGGTTCAGGGTGGTAGTAATAATTATGCACGATTATGCGCAAAAAACGATGGTTAACTAGAATGACTTCTGCACCTTTATTCTAAAGGACTCCAAATACACCCAAGTGTATTTCTCTGTGCTACTGTGTGGCCTCCCTCTGAGGTAGGAATAGGGTAGAGATAATTCCCCCTCTCTATTGTGAAGGGTGATCTGCCCCCAAGGTCACAGAAGGAAGAGCCATCCCAGGCTCTCTTTCCTTGGTGAGCAGGTGAGGGAGGGTGGCATCCAGCCAGAAAGACAGAGCCCGTTGTCTTCTTCATCTTAATGATATCATTGCTTCTGGGATACTGAGGCTTTGAAGAGCAACAAACAGAAGGAATGAGAAACAGCAGTCTACGTGTGTGCTTGATGTTTACAGACCAGTTAGTGTGCTTTTATACACTGAGATTTCATATTCATTTCTGTGACAGATTGATTACTGTGCCCATTTTACATATAGGTAAACTAAGGATTGTTAAGTAACCAAAACCGTCTCAGCAATTTGAATTAAGACTTCAGTTTCTTGATTGATCATTCTACTACCTGGTACTACATAAACTCTGGTGAGCTATCTGCCTGCTAGTAATTTCTAGAAATAGGTAGAACAAAGTTAAAACACTATGTTAACTTTGCCTCTGTCCTCTAGCAAGGGCCCTAAGGCAACTATGTGGTCTTTGAAGCCTGTTGTCTGATAAGAGTTAGTTTACTGCAACAGAAAGTGACTAAGAGAAAGAATTTTTTGAGACGGGGTTTTGCTAAGAAGTCCAGGTTGGCCTTGTAGCCCAGGCAGCCTCAAGCTTGTGATCAGTCCTCCTGCCTCAAACTACTGAATGCTGGGGAGAAAAGATCTTGATGTTATATCCATGTTCTTTTTGTCAAATCAGGCTAATACTTTAGTTGAATGAAGTCACAAAGTTGTTTTTAGTATCTGTAAAGTTGAAATATAATCAGAATTATCCTGACCATTCCCCCCCCCCCGCCCCCGCCCCGATACTAGGAATTCAGCTCAGGGCCTTCACACTGAACTACATCTCCAGCCCTCATTTTTATTTTAGTTTTTGAGATAGGGCCTCACTTAATGTAGTTCAGGCTACCTTTTGATTCACTATGTAGCCTGGGCTGGCCTCAAACTCAAGGTGGTCCTCCTGTCTCAACCTCCTGAGTGCAAGGAGTACAGGTGTATGCTACCATATCCAGTTCAAACAAGTGACAGATTTGTTACATGCCTGTGTATTTTTTTTTTCTTGCAGTGCTGAGGGTCAAACCCCAGACCCTACACATGCTAGACAAATGCTCTACCACTGAACTCCTCAGCTCCCCTTTTTTTAACTTTTAGTTTTGTGAGTTTTTTACTAAGTTGCCCAGGCTGGGCTTGAACTAGTGATTCTCCTGCTTCAGCCTCCCAGAGTGTCACCAAGTCCAGCTTCTTCTCATTTTATAGGAGAATATTCGTAATATTTACTGAAAAATAATTCTGTATCAGCTGTTCAGGCTATAGGAGTATATAAAATCCCATTTACTCTGGTCGGTTTCTTTGTTTTGAGACAAGGTCTTGCTGTATAGTTCAGGATAGCCATGAATTCACGGCGATCCTTGTGCCTCAACCTACTGAGTGCTGGGATTGCAGGTGTGTGCTACTATATGTGGCTGATCTGGTCTTTCTGATGCACAAAGTCATGCCTATAACCATTGCTCCTCCCTGTACTCTATTTCTGTAGTTTAGGAGAATACCTCTTGGCTTCTACCTAGAAGATAAAGAATCAGACCAGTCAGGATGGAAATAACCATTTGGGCATCACTCACTCTCTCATTTGAGCTGTTTTCTAAGCGGTGCTTAGAGCATGAGCCAGGTTAGGAGTAAGTAGGTTTCAGTTTGCTTGCCAAGTCCAGTTTAGTTTACTGGCTATCTGGAGTGCCAAGATCAGAATGTTTTTGAGGCTGCGTTTAGGTTTAGCAGGAAAGAGCTGTGATTGATTAATGATGTCTGCCAGAGGCCTGGCATAGGGGTGCTGTGGTATGTGTGCCATACATTTTCCATCTCCGGACTAGGTACATCTCTAATGTCACTTGGGACTGGTCCCTCTGTAATTGGCAGACTCAGCAGGCATGACTGGAGAGGGAAGTCCCAATGGTGCTAGAATGGTGCTGCAGTGGCAGAAGACGGCTCACGAGTGAGGTCTGGAAGAACAACAGGGAAGACATCCATCATTTGCTCCAAAGTGTGCAAGTCAGATCCTGGGGAGAATCATGATAACTCTGATCACTGAGCAGCTACAGAAGCAGACTCTGGATGAGCTGAAATGCACACGCTTCAGCATCAGTCTGGTAAAAGACCAGTCTTCCTGCTTCTCTGTGACCCCTTCCCCCTTTTTTCTGAGGCTGTTTGTTGCTATTTTACCCTTGTCCTGTGTTGTATGAGTCATTGTACTTATACTGGAAGAGCCCACTAAAGGCTCACAATCCAGCCCAAAAGGAAGGGGGCAGGGATTTTTCCACTGATAGAGAAGGGATGTCAAAACTTGGGTGGAGAAGGGTTTGAGGAATTGGAAGATAAGGATTGTTTTATTCACTAACTTCGGGAAGACAATAGGAGAACACTTAGGAGACTCTAACACCCCTGGTACCCATGAATTGCAGGGAAAAATTGGAAAGGACTTTCTAGAAATCTGCCACTGTGTCCTGAACCTGAAGTATGATGGATATTCTCTCTCTCTCTTAGCCTTTGCCTGATCATGCAGACATCTCCAACTGTGGGAACCCTTTCCAGCTTGTGTCTGGTAAGGTATCGTGTGTGTATATCATGTATATGTGTTTGCTCATGTCCCTGTCTGTACCTTTCTCGCATTGGCCACCAATGACCAGAATTAACTAACCTAGCTCTAGAACGTTCTTGCCAGAGAATCACTTTGAGATCACATTTGTTTCCATTTTACTGTCCCAGTATATGTTATATTCTGTTTGCTTTTAAACTTCTGGGGACTTTTCTAATCAAATTGTTTTGAATAGGTAATACATTTACATGGTTTCGGAATTTTAAAGTAACAACAAAAATGTTATACTGTAAAAGTCTTCTCCTGCCCTCTATCTCCTGAGCTCTTTTTTCTTTTTTCTTGCGGCACCGGGGATTGAACTCACAACCTCGCGCCTGCCAGGGCAGGCGCTTAAGGCACTGAGCCAAACTCCCGGCCGTGGTTTTTTGAGGCAGGGTCGCACTATGTAGCTCAGGCCGGCCTTGCACTCGCGTTGTAGCCCAAGCCGGCCTCGAACTCACAACGCTCCGCCTACCTCAGCCTCCCGAGTGCTGGGATTAAAGGCGTGCACCACCACGCCCGGCTTCTCCTGAGCTCTTGATGCCTCCCTAAAAGTAACTGCTGGATCAGGGGCCCAGTGGTAGAATGCTTGCCTTGCATGTATGAGACCCTGGGTTTGAACCTTGCACTCAAAAAAGTAACCTCCTGTTACTCTTTTCTTGTACATCAATCGTAATTTCTTTATATAAATAGAAATATATGTAGTTTTATTCCCACTTTTCTAATACAAAAGGTTATATATTGTATGTCATTCTGTGTCTTTATTTTATTTTATTTTATTTTTTTGAGACAGAGTTATACTGTGTAATTCAGGGTGGCCTTGAACTCATAGTGATCCTTCTGCCTCAGCCTCCTAAGTGCTGGGATTACAGGTGTGTACTACCATGCCTGGCCTATGCCTTTTTTAAAAAACTTGATGCAGCTAGGAGATTTTTCTCTGTCAGTATGCCGAGCATTTTCTTCTTTCATGTGACTGCATATTCTTATACTTAATGAATGGATGTGCCAATTTCTTTAACCAGTCTCCTACTATGTCTGTTTATTTCTAGTCTTCACTGCATAAAACTGGTAAATCACCTTGTAAACAGGTCATTTTTCACATGTGAAAATATACCTGAGGTGTAAATTCCTAGGTAATGAATTAATCAAAGGGCCTATCATTGTAGGCATGATGAGTAGACAACTAGAACTCCCTAAGACATACTGCTGGGCTGTTTTGCGTCTTGTTTTCTTTTTCTGGGATACCTGACAAGAGAAATGAGTTGGCAAAAGCATCTTCATTCAATGTGTTCCTGCTGTTTATTAAATATTGCTGAGTTAGCCGGGTGTGGTGGTACATGCCTGTAACCCCAGCACTCAGGAGGCTGAGGTAGGTGGAGCGTTGTGAGTTTGAGACCGGCTTGGGCTACAACACGAGTGCAAGACTGGCCTGAGCTATGTAGTGCGACCCTGCCTCAAAAAACTAGGGCCAGGAGTTTGGCTCAGTGGCTTAAGCGCCTGTCTGGCAGGCGTGAGGTTGTGAGTTTGATCCCCAGTGCCGCAAAAAAAAAATATTGCTGAGTTTTAGGTTTTGTGCCATAAGGACTCATGAGCCCTGCCCTCTTGGAGGTTAACAGGGAGAAGAGCTATTGACCAGATAGAGTTAGGTATGAAGTTTGCCAATATTGAGTCTGACTTCATGTATTTGTCATTTGCTCCAAATATCCAGCCCCTGCAGAATTCCAGCCAGCTAGGGAATGGAGCTTGGGGTAGGTCCTTTACCCCTTAGTGAGCTGTCTCCCAAAGTCACAATTTTGGTTGGAATGCAGTGAATGAGAATCTTTCCTTTTAGTCCTTTCCCCTAACTTCCCCATCTGTTTGGATGGAAAGAGAAGGGAATGTGGGTGGCCAGACACAAAGGAACATGAGCCGCACAAAGTCTTATGGTTTCCCAAGCACAGGCTTCAGCATCGAACGCCTTCCCCACCCTGTTTACCTTCCCTATGAATTAAAGTGATCTCTTACCCTCTTGATTACCTCTTTTGGCAGCCCTGACTCCCATCTTGGTCCTATTAACATACGAGACTGGGAAAGGCCAAAAAAAGCATAGGTTTGCTTTTCAGAACCCACATGGGAGCAGGGATGAGTGATTGGCAGATAGTGCCAGGTGTTTGTTTCTTTTGACTTGTTTTACCTGTGAGAAGGAGTGGCAGGCGGGATATGAAATACGCTTTTGACTCCAGGGATTTCTCATGGTGGAGCTGATGTAGCATAGAAACCTAGTCTTGGCCTCAGAGATAAGACCTGGGTTTGCATCTTGCTTTGGTCATTGCTTTCTGTGTGATTTTTAAGTTACAGAACTTTTCTCATTTGTGAAATGGGGATAATCACAGTACCTACCTCATGGAGGTTTTTGGGAAACCACAGCAAGTGCTCAGTACATCGTGTGGCATATAAAAAATGTTAGCTATCATTAATATTATTTTATTGCTAATATTTTCCAGAAGGTGCTTCCTGGAGGGGCCTTTCCCACTGTTCCTGTGCTGAGTTCCAGGACAGCCTCAACTTCAGCTACCACCCCTCAGGCTTGAGCCTGCACCTCAGACCACCTAGTCGGGGAAGCTCCCCACAGGAGCAGCCCCTCTCCCAAGTCCTAAACCCTGAGCCCCCAGACCCAGAGAAGCTTCCTGTGCCCCCTGCTCCTCCATCTAAGAGGCACTGCCGCTCGCTTTCAGTGCCCGTGGACCTGTCTCGCTGGCAGCCGGTGTGGCGGCCCGCCCCCTCCAAGCTGTGGACTCCCATCAAGCACCGGGGCAGTGGTGGAGGGGGTGGGCCACAGGTGCCTCACCAGAGCCCCCCAAAGCGGGTCTCCAGCCTCAGGTTCCTCCAAGCTCCCAGTGCCTCTTCTCAATGTGCCCCAACCCACAGACCCTACAGCCCTCCTTTCTTCAGCCTGGCCCTGGCCCAAGATTCTTCTCGACCCTGCGCCACCTCCCCTCAGAGTGGCTCCTGGGAGAGCGATGCTGAGTCCCTGTCACCTTGCCCACCCCAGCGCCGCTTCTCCCTGTCACCCAGCCTGGGCCCACAGGCAAGCCGCTTCTTGCCCTCTGCTCGGAGCTCCCCTGCATCCTCCCCAGAGCTGCCCTGGCGACCTCGAGGTCTCCGAAACCTTCCCCGAAGCCGCTCACAGCCTTGTGATCTGGATGCCCGCAAAACTGGGATCAAGCGGCGCCACGAAGAGGACCCCCGGCGTCTACGGCCTTCCTTGGACTTTGACAAGATGAATCAGGTGGGGCCAGGAAGATTAGGAGACCTTGGATGGGAGTTGCAGGGGGTGAGGGGAGGTTCTTCATACTTTTTTTTTTTGGACTGGGTCTTGTTATGTAATTCAGGCTGGCCTTGAACTCAGTATGTAGCCCAGGCTAACTTAAGGCAGTGCTTGTGCCTCAGCCTCCTGAGTGCTGGGGTCACAGGTGTGTGCCACCATACCCAGCTGTTGTTACTTTTAAGCTGTTGCCTGGCTCCACACTCTTGGAAGGGCTTTTCCAGAGTTCTTTTCTGTCTGAGCTTTTCTTAGGTTTGCATGAAACTATTCTAGTTTTAGTATTGAAAGTCTCCTGCCTTCAATTTGCCAGAGAAACTGATATGAGAAGTATATTAAATCTTCTGACAGGGATTCTAGATTGTCCCACCACAGGCATCGTCCCTCCTAAGAATGCATCTGCCATAAAAATCACATTGCCAGTGCCCCACCCCTGCTCGGGACTGGTTTTACCACTTGCCCTTCACTGCCTCAAGTGGGCCTGTGAGGGTTAGGCTGATGGGTCGACATTGTTCATCTGTTCAACAAATGTTTGCTGGCTTTCTAGTATGAATGCAGTTACTGTTATGTACTTGCCCACTTGTTTCATAGTTATCTTTTAGATTACTAGGTTACAAACCTCTTTGAATCGCTTCTTGGCCTTTTGGCTAAGATCAAGTGAAACCTCTCTGAAGATTGGTTCATGTGTTCATACAATCATCCATCTATGCAGTGAGCATTAGTTGAAAACCCAAAATCTGCCAGTCATGGTAGCAGGCACTTGTCACCCCAGTTATTTGGGAGGCTGAGGCAGGAGCACAACTTCAACTCCAGCCTGGACAACTTAGTGAGACTCTGTCCTGAAATAAAATTTTGTTTTATTTTTTCAGATAAGGTCTCAGTATGTGTTTATGCTGACTTTAAATTGATAGTGATCTCCTGCCTCAGCCTCCAAAGTGCTGGGATTACAGGTGTACACCAGCATGCCCAGTTTAAAATAAAATGTTTTAAAAGGCCTACAAGTAGCTTAGTAGTAGAGTACTTAGTTGCTTACCATGCATGTGACCCTAGGTGATATCCTCAGCACCTTAAAACCAACCAAAAAACAAAACACACTGTGTACTTGACTTAAACAGAGGCAGAACAGAGTAACAGAATAAGCAGATTATATTCCTCTCTGCATGAAATTTATCGATTTTTTGTTTGTTTGTTTTTTGTTTTGTTTTAGTACTGGGAATTGAACTCAGGACCTTGTGCTTGCCAGATAGGTGCTTATGCTGCTGAGCTGTATTCCCGGCCCCTATTGATGAATTTTTTGTTCTTGAATCTGGCAGAAACTTTTAGTTCTTTCCTTATAGAAATATGCATCTCCACTAAATTTCTCTCTCTCTCTTTTTTTTCTTTTTGCGGCACCAGGGATTGAACTTACAACCTCGCACCTGTCAGACAGGCACTTAAGTCACTGAGCCAAAGTCCTGGCCCTGGTTTTTTGAGGCAGGATCGCACTATGTAGCTCAGGCCGGCCTTGCGCTCGCGTTGTAGCCCAAGCCTGCCTCGAACTCACAACGCTCCTCCTACCTCAGCCTCCCGAGTGCTGGGATTAAAGGCGTGCGCCACCACGCCCGGCTTTTTTTTTTTGTCTTTTGAGACAGGATCTCACTATATAGTACAGGCTGGCCTTGAACTCACTGTGTAGCCCAGGTTGGCCTCAAACTCAACTGATCTTCCTGTCTCAGCCTCCTGAGTGCTGGGATTACAGGCGTGTGCCACCACACCTGAGTCCAATTTCCCAAATTTTATGGAGTATCAACCTTACCTAAAACCTGGGATTCCTGCCTTCAGATGTAACTGAGAGGGACACTTTGAAATATTATGTTAGGAATATTCTAGGAAGTTAGTATCTTTGTCTTCTTAACTTTCTTATTTGTTTGACAGAAACCATACTCAGGAGCTCTCTGTCTCCAAGAAGCAGCCCGGGAAGGCAGCAGCGTCTCTCCACCATGGTTCATGGCCTGCAGCCCCCCACCTCTCTCCGCTTCCTGCAGCCCCGTTGGGGGTTCCTCCCAGGTGCTGAGTGAAAGTGAAGAGGAGGAAGAGGGGGCTGTGCGGTGGGGGCGACAGGCGTTAAGCAAGCGGACACTGTGCCAGCAGGACTTTGGGGACCTGGACTTGAATCTGATTGAGGAGAACTAAAACTGAGAGGCCGCTTCCTGGGGCCACACAGACTGACTCTCTTATGGCTACTAACAAGTGTCGAGGCCCCAAGGCTGAGGGCCCAGCCTGGGAATGGGGGTGAGTGGAGGGCTCCAACTCAGGGCAGCCGGAAATCGTCTCGCTCCAGCAAGCTCGACCGTGAAGGAGACTGGCCAGGAGAGGATAAAGAGCTGGTGGCGGGAGGGCTGGCCCCAGAGCAGACCCTTCCCATGGCGGCCCTGAGTGTGAGTATCCCTGCCGCTGAGAGCAATGGGCAGGGAAGGAAGGGGTCTGCCGACCCCAGCTCGGGGAATTTCACTAGCCCCTTTGCTTCAAAGGGCACTTGTGTCTTAGAATTTGGCCAGGGTGGGGGTTCAATCAGCCTCCTTGGAGAAACTGTGTGAGAGTGTGTGTGTGCATGGGAGTGTACTTGTGGAAAGGTGTGTTTGTGTAGCCTTAGGGAAGGAAGGCAGTTGCTCCTTAACAGCAGAGGATCATGATACCCCAGGATCTTGAGTTTTTACAAGACAGCAGGCTTGTTCAAGGAGTCAAGGTGAGGGCTCCAAGTTTTCCTTTTTTCTAAATAGCTCTGGAACCAGGCTTGTAATCCATAGCATCACTGGCTCTAAAAGATTCTGTTTTGGGGTACAGCAGGGTCTTTTAATTGCTATGACCTCTGCTAATGATCTTTTATTCACTCCCAACCCTTCCCCACTAGATACATGTTTTGAGGTCTGCAGAGGGCTCACTACATTTACCCTGAGCTGGCCTTTTTTCTCATCAGATTGTCTAGGTTGTCTACAACCTGCCTCTCTTGCTCTGAGCAGGTACGAGCACATCTGGGTGACTGAGGCAGGTCCGAAGGGCTTTATTTGTCTTTTCTTCTTCATTGATAGGACCTTTTTCTCTTTATCTTCTGACCTTCCAGGTCAGAGCAAGGGAGCAGGCCCTGTCATGGCCCCGTGCGTCTGCTGAGGCAGACTTGAACAGGTGCAGTGGGCTTCAGTTCCCAGCAGACAGGGAACAGCCCCTTGGAAGCAGGCTGTAGGGAAGCCTGTTCTTACAGGAGCCAGGCCCAGCTATTTTTCTGACCTGCTTGAGAAAAAAAAAGTGTGTGTGTATGGGGGGGTGTTTCAGCATTTAACAGTTTGCTTGTCTTCCACTCCTGCCAGGAAATGTTTATTTGCCTCTAATTGGCCCTGAGAGACAGAGAGAGGTTGGGGCTTACCGAGGGATTGGCTGAGGATGTGTAAAGCAAAGACTGTGAGAAGCAGCTGGGGGTTTATTATCGTTGGATTGAATTTCCTTTTTTATTTCTCACCTACAACTTGAGCCAGGGCAGCAGGTCCCAGTGGCTGCAGTGTGGGTTTAAGTGATGGGTTTGAAACTGCACATGCTTTGGTAGGCCTGGCACCAGTGGATATGCATACTGAAACTGCTGCCACTGTATCCTGTGAGACTTTGTCCAGATTTGGTTAGACCCAGCATGACCAAATTGGACCCGCCCTTCCTGTTTATTGCAAGAAGGACATTTTTCTATTCAATTTTCAGCGTGTCTTAAGACCCATTTCCTCATGTTAGGGACAAAGACCAAGCTGTCTGTTATTCCTTCCTTGTGAAATTAAGCCTGACATTTTCAGCATTGCCCACATGTTGGAAAGGAGCATCGGTGAGGCTCCAACCTCCCTGCCTCCACTGCAGAGGAAGTAGCCTTGTGTCTTGAGCCTGTGGCCCTCAGTAGCTCTCCCCATCTCCTGGCTAGTTACCATATACTAGTGGGCTACAAGGTCTCTGGGGGCCTAAAGGCTCTCTGGAGAATTCAGAGAGACTGAACCAAGTTACCCATCCTTACTTTCATCCCTCCCTGATTCTTCCTCGTCAGGCCGTAATTTCCCTGGTGCCAGCTCCTTTTTCCTCCTGGGGCATTCTCATCCCTAGGTTCTCTGCTGCAGATTAGCTGTGCCAGCTTCCATTAGACCACTGGCAATGCCTACAGGGCCTCGGCAGGCCCTAAGCTAAAGAAGTGAAGGCAGTGATTCTGCCTCCATCCTGGCTTCCCCAAGGCCCTAGGGCATCATCCTGAGGGAAGAAGGCCTACAATTGTCATATTTTAATTCTATTACTTTAAGTCTGGAAAGTTAATCTAGTCAGAACTATCATCTTGCTTCCCAATCCAAGTACCCATGGCCCTGGAACAAGCCTTTTCAAGAAGTGGTTCATTTTGCTTTACACAGTAGATCTGTCCCAACAGTTCTGTGCAAGCCAAATGCTATTTTTCAATGCATTTGGACTGCTGACCATTTAAAAGCAGCCTATGATTGCTTCTTTTGTAAAGCAAGCAACTCCCCTCTACTTTAGCTGTTTTGACTCTTTGGGTTTTCACATATTGGGCTTGCCCAGAGTGGAGCACACCTCCAGGGCTGTGACTGACGCTGGGTAGATGTCTGCATCTGTGCTGTGTGTGTGGTGTGGGTGGCCGGTAGGTGAGTACCCCTGCGTGCGTGAGTGAAGCCACTCCCAGGCTGGTGCTCTCCTCCTGTGCCCGGTGACTGCCCAGTGGCAGCCCTAGCTGCCCTTCACTCCCACCTGTTGCCAAAGTCCCTGTGCTAATGGGATTACAAAAACAAAAAAAGTGGAAAAAAATTTTTTCGTAAACTTTGTTTTATATTAAAAAATCCATAAGTCTGTGTGTGTTAAACATGAGGTTCTGCCTCTGTGGCTGTGTTTGAAAAAATAAAGTTTTATTAGAATAATCCATTTTCCCAAGCAACCTTGTGTACTATAGTGTCTTTTTCCATTCTCTACAAAGAAAGGCAGGCAGAAACGCGGAAAAGACCACCTAAAGTTCAGCCCCTTTATCTAAAACATGGTCCCTGTCACCACAGCAGATCAGATCTTACCTCCCAGGTTTCTGTTAAGACCTTGGTTATTTCCCATGGTCTGATTTGGTATCTTCCTGGAACTTACCTGTCCCCTCTTCCCTGGTGTCTTCCAGATGGTCGATGTCAAGTGTTAATATTTTCTAGTTCCCTGAGAAATGTTTGTTAGTGCAGTCAGAAACTTGTCTAGGTTGGACTAAGGCATTTTGGGTAGTGGGGAGAAGATAGGGTGGAATTTTTTATTAAGAGTTTTCACGTGTTACATCTTGGAGAGATGGCAATTTAGTCTTAAGAATTCAGATTCGAAAGACCTAGGCAACTTCTCATCCTAAGGATAATGCTTTTGTAAAATTCTGCTAGCAGCAAAGCTTCGCTTTTGTCTTAGGGGAGGATATTTTCCCTAATGCTTCAATTTGGAGTGTTTGCTGAAAGAAACTATGTGGCTCAAGTCTTTAGACTTTTCTATTCCAACCTTTCTTCTCCCTATGTTAGCATTCTTATAATGTGTGGGAGTGAAATGTAGTTGCTTAGAGATCCAGGCAAGAGCCTCTGTCCCTAAGGCTTAGCTTTTCTTTACCAGTGGTAGCGCTAACTTGCCAGGCAGCAAGAAGAGTCAAGTTGCTTAGCCTACGTCCTAGTTTCCTGCTTCAAACTGGTGGCACTCATTATTGAATACAAATGAAGTGTGTGGGAAGATAGGAATGGCTTGACTACCTGGAGCACAAAACTTTGCGAAGGTGAAAATACACCCTAGAAAGGAGAGTTGTCTCCTGGCCTGGGAACAAAAGAGGGGCTTTGGAGGTGGGTAGTGAGTGATATGTGGTTAAGGTTAGAATTACTTGTTTTTTTGTCTTTAGAGAAAGGGTTTCACTATGCAATTCAGTCTGGCCTTAACTCATTTGGTAACCCTGGCTGGCTTTAAACACTTCATGATCCTCCTGCCTCAACCTCCCAAATGCTGGGATTGCAGGTGTGCGACACTACACTCAGCTAGAATTACATTTTTTTAAAAAACACTTTTGGGGACTGAGCTCAGGGCCTTCACGCTCAGCTACCATACCAGCTTTTTTTAATTTTGAGACAGGATCTTGGTAAATTGCCCAGGCTGGGTTTGAATTTGTGATTCTCCTGCTTCAGCTTCCCAGAATGTTGGGATTACAGGTGTGCCCATTGGTTTTTCCTTTTTTGTTTGATCTTTTTAGGTAATCTAGACCAGTCTTGAACACATGTATCCCAGGCTGGCCTAAAACTCACAGTCCTACTCCCTCAGCCTCCAGAATGCTGGGATTACAGGCATGTGCCACTATGCCTGACAAGTTTGAGCATCTAAAATGATATTATTCTTTTTTTTTAATTTATACTTGGGTATATTTTTTGTTGTGTTGTTTTCTTGAGATGCTGGGGACCGAACCTAAGGCCTTGTACATAGTAGGCAAATACTCTCCTCCTGAGGTATATCCTGGGTCCTATAGTTGTTTTTGTTTTTGTTTTTGTTTTTTTCTTTTTTTTCTGTTTATTTTTGGTGTGGCCACATGTAGTATCATCTTTTATTCGTAAAGTCCTACTAATAGAGAAAAGAATGTAAATTCCAAGTGAGCAAGAGCTTTGTCTTATTCAGTGTTCTCAAGACTTTGGAAAGTTCCTGGCATATGAAAGTGCCTACCATATTTGGTGACTAAACTTCCCCTTCTCTGGTTCTGTGAGAAGCAAGTTTTAGACACTGGGGCAGTAGTTAAAGCTTTACATGAGAGAAAACCCCAACAGTTAATTCTCCTCTTCTCAACTATAATTTATGGGCCATGTGCTGCTTTTGCAATGCTGGACCATGTGCAGTGTAGGGCTTTGCACATGCCAGCCAGTGCTCTATTACTGAGCTACATCCCCATTCAGCCATGTACATCAAGAGATGTCTTTCAGTTCAGAAAAAATAATCAGGCCTGAGGTTGGTCATGGGAGATGGAAGTCACAGGGAAAAGAGAAGGAATATTCCTTGGTGTTCCACAGGATAGTTCTAGGATGACTTCCTTAGATGCTTTATACTTCAAAATCTTGATATCCCTCACCCTAGCCTTTGCTACAAGAAAAGTCGATCAAGGATGTAGACAAGGTAATGGAGAATAGATAACTGGGCAGGCACTCATGCCTTAGAGGAAGAAACAGTTACTTCTGTTACCTCTGTAGGGAAGATTGGTGAAACAGCCACTTTGAAAGCAATAATCATGACTTAATACTAGACCATTTATCTTTGTGCTTTGTCTCTGATTTTTACCTACTTAGGTGACCAGGGAATGGGTCAGTTTGACATTCGCAACATTAAATGATTGATATTTCCCATTGCCTGTTGCAATCAACAATCTAGCCCCAAACCTCAAGGTGTTTACAGACTTCTCATTGGGAGCAATCAGTATCTTGCCACTTGTATTAGATGATTTATTTTATTTATTTATTTTTTATTATTTATTTTTTGAGATGGTGTCTTGCTATGTAGTTCAGACTGGTCTTCAACTCACTATGTAGCCTAGACTGGCCTTGAACTTACAACAATCCTTCTGCCTCAGCCTCCCAAATGCTGGGATTATAGGTGTGTAGCACCATGCCCAGCTGGATGAATTTAGATATTAGTTGTGTGACTCTTTGCCACCAGCCTCTCTAGTTCCATGGTGTGATGAAGTGCTAATGAATCAGAGAAGAGAATCCTTCTGTTACAGGTGTCTTTCCGGTTCCCTAAAAGTGGAGTTCCACTTAGGCTTAATACCACTGGCAGACCAGAAAGGGAAAGAAGTTCCATAGGTTTAACGCAAAACACCAAGATGTTGGCCTTCAGCCAATGGAAAGACTGGTATCCAATGGAAGTAATGCATTGGCCAATTAGAGAAGAAACCAAAGTACTACCGTGTAGAAGGGGATGGAACCGTGTTGTGGACCAATGAAAATGGGAAGATATTGTATCCTATAGACCAATGTTCTTAAAAGATGGTAGGGCAGGAAGCCGTATTTTTACAATGGGAATGGGAAACACTAACTTCTTAGGTCCAAATGCCCACCCTCTAGATACCGGTCCCCTCATCCTTCCATCCCGTTAAATGTCTTCATTGTTCGTAAAGGGTAAGTTAAAAGCTACTCGAATATGCTGAGATAGGACTCCCTGAAGGGAGGTGACTGACCAGGTATGGTGCCATGGGGGCCTAAATGACGCCCACTCCACCCTCCCTCGGTCGAACGTGCAATTCCCCTCCAGGCCGCAGGGGGCACTGCAGGCCCCGGGAAGCTTGGGGCGGAGCGCTGCGAGAGGCCCAGAGTTGCTGTCCCGCTCCGAGGCGCGGGGGGCGCTGTGCGAACCCGAGCTGCTGCTCCGCTCCCGGCCACTGGGGGCGCTGCGCGGCGCCGGTGGTTGGTGGTGGCTGTTGGGGGGGGTGGGGGGAGCGGCGGCCGCGGGTGGTGCGGAGGGAGGCCTTGCGGGCGGATCGGGTGCTCGGTGGCGGCGGTGGTGGGAGGCGGCGGGTGGGAGCGCGGGTCTGGCCGGCCCTGGCGATGGCGGACGCGGCGGCCTCCCCGGTGGGCAAGCGGCTGCTGCTTCTGTTCGCGGACACGGCGGCCTCAGCTTCAGCCTCGGCCCCGGCGGCGGCGGCAGCGGGCGGAGATCCGGGGCCTGCGCTGCGCACTCGGGCCTGGCGGGCCGGCACGGTGCGGGCCATGAGCGGGGCGGTGCCCCAGGACCTAGCGGTGAGTGGCGGCCGAGGCGGGCACTCGAGGCCGGGGCTGCAGGGCCTGTCTGTAGGCGGCCTCCCCGGGGGCCTTTGTGAGGGGGCGGTGAAGTAGGGGTGACCCAGTTCCGCGCCCCAGGGTCTCCTCAGCGCCCCCCGCCGGCACTTGGGCACCCCGAGCTCTGGCCGGCATGGCTTCCGCGTCGGGGTGCGCGCCCCAGTGAACCCCTGGGGGGGCGGCCGGGGCGCCAGGATCTGCAGCTCGTAGCCGGCAGGCCCCGCCTCCTGGGCGACCCTTAGCTCTGCGTCCCCACCACAAGCCCTACGAGCTGGCGCTGGATCCTGGGTGCCCAGGCAGCCCCCCTAGAAGATGCGGGTCTGTCGTCCCCGGTCGCTCCCTGGACTCCTGCTCCCGATTCCCTTCCTCTGGAGGCCGGTGTGGGGCGGGAATGTGGGCAGTGGTGGGAGGCTCAGAGGCTGCAGTTGGAGCTGCTCGGGACTTTTTCTTTTTCTTTTTTTTTAACCTGGTAGTTACTTCCTCGTCTGACCCGGGCTCGTCAGTCTGGCCGTCTCCAGAAAAGGCAGCTCTCTGGATTGTCCTGAGCTCCTTTCTCTGAGCTTCTGGGTGACAGAAGTTGCAGTTGTGGCTTTTGATAAGTTTGAGATGTGTCTTAGCCGAATGGGCTGCTGGGTGGTGCTTTTTTGCTGCCCGCTCAGCTACTCCCCGCTTCCTCCAAGCCTTGGGAGAGGTTTTGTTTTGAAACTTTGTATTGGGTCTTGGCGGTTCTTGCCTGCTTGTCTTAGTGTATTTTGTGTTTCAAGTTGTTCAGTAAAAGAACTTAATTACCATTCGGAAATATGTATTATTTTTACTAATGTGACGGCAAAATACTCTTGAGTTTTGGCTGGCCACTTCAGTTCCTCATTCTGATAGCAGCCCTAGCTTCTCTGGTGAGATAAAGCTATGAAAAATAGGGGGCGATGGGTCTTTTGGAATGTAATTTCAACAGGCTGAAGAAGGTCGATCTTCTTGATGATACTGCTTCTGCAGACCGTTTTATTCTTTCTAAATGGGAATGCATTTTGTGAGATTTGGAAGTACTGTAGGTTTCTGATGTTCGTCTTTTTTCCTATTGATCAACGGTATTACACTGTCTTTTTTTTCCTGATATGCAAGCTTTATGGGTTGTTTGGCTTGTGCCTGCCTTAGGTTTTGCTTCTGTTGCTTGAGTTTACTTGCTTTGATCTTTCTCCATGGTCTGTATGAAAGGCTGTTGGGGCATTTAGGAGGCTTTCGTGGGGAGAATTTGTAAAAAGATACAGCATTATAAAGAGGTAGGAATGACGATTAAGACGGGGATTTGTGTCGAAATTCCTCTGTGCTTTCTTTAGAAGATGGCTGAGACAGGATAAAGGTGTCCTTCTCAGATCCAGTCATTCACCCTAGGAAGCAAAACACACTTGAGATCCACCCATATATGCATACCTTTGACCTAAGGCATGGCCCACCCTAGATTTTCAGGTGAGATTTTATTTTCCATTTCTTTGTACGTTGTTTCCTCCATCCAATGAATCGCTAATGAGCTCTGCACCTGAAATGGCTACCCATTCACTTTGTTTGCTAGGCTCCCTAAGGGCAGAGGCTTTTGAAGCTCACTAAGATGCTGGATACCTAAGCTAAAGACTGAATGATTTTACAATTGGGCCCGTGAAACAGTGTTCTCAAACCAAGTAAAAGTTGCGGTGATTCTTGAAAATTAAAGAAAGATCTTTTTAAAATTGTGTTGGGGACTGGCATGAGACTATGATTGTAGAAACAAAGGCAGGTTTGGATTTTGAGAACAGATTTGTGTTTGTCTTGTACATATATGCAGGAATATGGATGAGAAAACAGCCACAACAAAACTCAATGTGCTTAGATTTTTTTAATCAGCTTGCAAAATTGCTATTATATGGAGGTTCTGTTAATGACAGTGACTAGTATAGAATCCAAACTGGACGTTTTGTTTTCTTTTTTCATTGAAGAGATTTCCTTTGGACCTGGGCATCTGGACCTTTCCAATTTGCACCACACACTGTAGTAAACACAACTCTCTTCCAATCAAAAGTGTTCTTCCTGTACTCAAGGGTGGAGTTTGTGAGCAGCTGGCTTGTGATTGGGCAGATTTTCTTTCAGTTATGTTTAAGATGTTTTCAGGCATGCTTGGTTTTGAGTAATGCATAGCAGGGCGCCCCCTGTTAGGGATGAGTAATTGAGGGTTGGATGAATGAGTTTCTGAAGTGACTAAAGACACGCTTCACAATTTTAGGCTCCATTATTCTCTTTCTAAATACTTTTTCATCCAGAAGTCCTTCATAATACAGCACTGATAACATTTAATGAAGCTTTTTTTTTTGGTTTTCCAAGATCATGTGCTGCCTTGAGGTGTGCTGTGAAAAAGAAACAAAAGAAGGAAGGAAGGAAAGTTGTTGATTAGGAGTTTTACTGATAAAGTCTTATAGGTGGGCATCTTTACCTGCAAATCTCCCCTGACTGATAAAAGGTTGTTTTTAGTCACAACAGAAAAGCAATCCCCCACCTCCATCTCTCATGGAATAGCTTTGTCTTTCAAAATAGACCTTTTATGTTTTTTTTTAACATCCTGTTGCAAAATTCTCTTAATGGATTTTTATGCATTTATCTGTAGTTTTTTTTTACTTCCTGATTGCCCTCTTTGTGTTCCTAAATCTTTATTGGTCCACAGACATTGCCAAGACCACGGGACTCAACTGTGTACACACAGTAGACAGACATAGATAAAATAAAGACAGATTTTCCTTTTATAACAACAAAGGAAAACTCGCCATTTGCAAGATAGCAAGTTATGCATAAAAAGTCAGCAGTCTCCCTCTACTTACCTGACCGTCTTAACCAAAAAGGGTTATTTTTGCTCATCATTTTAAATACTGTACAAAGAAATTGAAAGCATACCCCTGTATACAAAGGATACCAACTGTATACAAAGATTTTCTTTCTTTTTTTTTTTAAAGACAGGGTCTCACTATGTAGTTCAGGCTGGCCTTGAACTCCTGTCTCAGCCTTATGCGTGCTGGGATTATAGGCATGTGTCACCATGCCCAGTTCAAAAGGATTCCTTTTTTAAAGCAAATTATATACTATTGCACATTATCTACAGCCTGCTAAGTTTTTTTTTTTTTCTTCTCAGACAGGGTCTGACTAGTTTGGGCTGACTTTGAACTTACTATGTAGCCCAGGATGGCCTTGAACTTGTGGTGATTCTCCTGCCACAGTTCCTTGCTCCCATTGCTGGGATCACAAGTATGGGGATCACACCTGGCTTTTTTTGCTTGTTGGTTGGTTTGGTTGGGTTGGGTTTTTTGTTTGTTTTTCTTGTTTTGTTTTATTTTGTTTTTGAGACCGGGTTTCCCTATGTAGCCCAGACAGCCTTGAACTCATGTCGATCTTTTCTGCCTCAGCCTCCCAAGTGCTCGGATTACAGGTGTGCACCACCATGCCTGGTCCTTTCTTTCTTTCTTTCTTTCTTTCTTTCTTTCTTTCTTTCTTTTTTTTTTTCCCCCTTAATTTAACATTATACCAGCCAGGCATGGTGGGGCATGCCTGTTATTCCTACCTATTCAGGAGTCTGAGGCAGGAATATGGCAAGTTTGAGGCCAGTCTGGGCACCGTATTAAAATGTAAAGGACTAAGGATATAACTCAATGATAGAGTGCTTGTCTACTATGCATGAGCGTTAGGTTCATTCCCCAGTAGTGACAAACAAACCATAAACACACACAAAAGAATATACTATGGTTATAGATGTATCTTCCCTCCCCACCTCCATGCTGGGATGGAACCTAGGACTTCACACATGCTGGACAAGCGCTATACCACTTAGCCACACACACGCCTTCTGCACCTCCCACCCTGGCATTGGATTGAACCCAGGGTCTTTGCACTGAGCTGTTGTTTTGTTTTGTTTTTAGAAAGATCTCACCCCAATTATTAAATTGCCCAGGCTTGGCTTGAGTTTACAGTCCTCCTGCCTCAAGCCTCCCATAGTGCTGGAATTATTGACCTGAACTACCACTTCCAAATCTAGGCCATTTTTTTAAAAATTGATTTTTTCTCACTTTTATTTTTATTTTTATTTTTTTATTTTTATTTTATTTTTTTTTTTTGCGGCACCGGGGATTGAACTCACAACCTCATGCCTGCCAGGGCAGGCGCTTAAGACACTGAGCCAAGCTCCCGGCCCTGATTTTTTGAGGCAGGGTCGCACTATGTAGCTCAGGCTGGCCTTGTGCTCGCATTGTAGCCCAAGCCGGCCTCGAACTCACAACGCTCCTCCTACCTCAGCCTCCCGAGTGCTGGGATTACAGGCGTGCGCCACCATGCCCGGCTTCACTTTTATTTTTAAATTAATCAGTTTTTTAGACAGTGCTGACAATTGAACTGAAGGCCTTTCACATGCTAGGCAAGAGCACTCAAGTAATTTTTGATACTCATGCTATAGTCTATAAAATACATATACCCTGATTTAGTCACTCATTGCTTTTATTTATTAATTTTTTTTTTTTTTTGAGTCAGGATCTCACTATGCAGTTCAGGCTGGCCTTGAACTCACTATGTAGCCCAGACTGGCGTCAAACTTGTTATCCTGCCTCAGCTTCCCAAATGGTGAGATTCAGGTGTACACCATCATGCCTAGCTCATTCCTTTTTTTGGTAGGCATTCAAGTTATTTAAAAGGTTTTTGTTGTTGTTGGCACTAAAAACAATGCTGCAGTTAATATGTTTGTACATGTATCTTTGAAACCTGTAATCCAGGTTTTATTTCTGTATTTTAGCCATCCAAAAGTGGGATCCTGAGGTCCGGGGATATAGCTCTGCAGCACAAGCGCCTGCCTGGCAAGCGCTAAGTCATGAGTTTAATCCTCAGTACCAAAAAAGAAAAAAAAAGTGACCATTAGGTCAAATAGATGTACTTCTTATAGCATTGAGTAGTTCTGAGTTATTTTCTAGTAAGGTCACTGATAGGGTGTATAGTACTTGTTTTCCTTCATCCTTGCCATCAATGGTGTCATCAGTCTTCTTCATTTTTGCCAATCTGATAGATGAAAAATAGTATTTAAAATTTGCATGACTTACTGGTCTTTGGTTTTTCTGGTTTTTTTGTTTTCTTTTGAAGCTATTTATACGTATCTTTTACCCACTTGAGGAAATTTGAGTTGTTGTCTCACTTTGAACAGGTTCCGTGCATAAAAATTAATTCCTTTACTTGTGTAGTGTGTTGCAATCATTTCTCTCATTTGTCTTCTGACTTTATGAGTAGTTTTACCATACAGAAAAATAAAGTCAGAACAATGAGACTTTTAATGGCTTCTAAACTTACTTTGAAAGAACTTCCCTGTTATAAGGTTTCATTAGTGTTTTCAAATTTTCTAATATTTTCATTTGTTTTTACCTTCGGATTTTTGGTCCATCTGGAATTTTTTTTTTTTTTTTTAGTTGGCATGCAAAATGGGGGATCTAACTTTTTTCTTTACTGAGTAACCAACCGTGGCAGCAACAATTTTGTTAAATACAGTACACCTAAACTGTTATTTTCTTGCAGTATGATGTGAGTAAATGGTGCTATAAGTGCAGCATTGGTTTGCATGTGTAACAAAGCTGTAACAGCTATCCACAACTTGCACGAGGAATGAAAGCATATTTGCCTTAATTTTTTTTAATGCCTTAATCTTTGATCTGTATCTTGAGAAAAGGTAGACTCTAAAATACTTCTTTCGTTTGATTTGAGATAATGTAATAATTGTAGCAGTATCTAGGCTAGCAGTGTTACTTCTATATGGAAGTCTTGCAAGAAGAATGAAAGTGTATCTGCCTTATTTTTTTACACTAACCTTTTCTTTTTGTCTCAGGATAGGATAGGTGTAGTTTTAAAATACTTTCCTACTTTGTTTCTAGATAATATATTTATAGTCAGGTCCAGCATACTACCGTATTTGTAATGCAGTCTATGTTATTATTTATTTTCTGCCTAGGGTCAAATCGACAATGTCAACCCTAATTGAAATGGAGTGTGTACCTTTTAGAATATTTATTCCTAAGTATCTTTTTATAATTCCAAAAGTTAAATAAACGTATATGAGTAATACTGTGATCATATCTTACGCTGTTTATTAGAAGTGCATCAAATATGTTTTTATGGATCAGTGAATGGTTTAGAAAGCTTTAAAAATGAAATTTACTTAATAACGATGTATACTGTTTAATTGTGAGCTCCATTTAACACACTTGTTATCTTAATTCTACCCTTACAACGGTAGGTCTGCATTTGAAACAGAGCCACAGTTGAGTTTTTCAGTCACTCAAGTGTTTTAGATAGTTTTTATTTGTTATTTTGAGATGAGAGTCTCACTAGAACTTCTAAGCACAAATCATCCTCCTGCCTCCAGCCTGCAGAGTAGGTGCACACCACTGCTCCCAGTTTAGGTCATTAAAAAAAAGAAGAAGAAGAAGAGGAAGTTGGTGCAGGAAGTTTTTTGTTTTTTGTCTTTGTTTTGTTTTGCTTTGCTTTTTGCGGTACCAGGAATCGAACTCTCAACCTCTCACCTGCCAAGCAGGCGCTTAAGCCACTGAGCCAAATTCTCGGCCCTATTTTTTTTTTTGAGGCAGGGTCACACTATAGTAGTTCAGGCTGGCCTTGCTCACACTGTAGCCCAAACCAGCCTCAAACCCACAATACTACACCTACCTCAGCCTCCCAAGTGCTGGGATTGAAGGCGTGGGCCACCACGCCTGGCTCCTACAGATAGTTCTTAATAGCTCTGTCACCTGCCTCTTCCTCTTCTTTGGTACTGGAGATTGAACCTAGTGCCTCCTGCATAGTAAAACGTATTATGAGCTGCTGAGCTGGACCCCGGCCCCTGAAAGCTCTATCTTCATTTAACTCTACATTCTGTTTATTTCAGGGCTATGCAATGTGTTCACCAGTGATCACACTATACATTAGTCACTTTCACACTATACATTAGTCACTTTTAGTCACTTTGTCCAACGTTGTCTTCCTTTGCTATACAATCAAGTATTTCTTTCATTTTTTTGGGGTACTGGGAATCAAACTGGGAATCGAACTCAGGACCTCGTGATTGCCAGGCAGGTACTGTGCCGCTTAGCTATGTCTCTGGCCTTTCATTGTTTTATTTTATTTTATTTTATTTATTTTATTTATTTTTTTGTGGCACCGGAGTTTGAACTCACAGCTTTGTGCCTGCCAGACAGACGCTTAAGCCACTGAGCCAAACTCCCAGCCCTAGTTTTTTGAGGCAGGGTCGCACTATGTAGCTCGGGTCGACCTTGTGCTCGCGTTGTAGCCCAAGCTGGCCTTGAACTCTCAATGCTCCTCCTACCTCAGCCTCCCGAGTGCTGGGATTACAGGCATGCACCACCAGGCCCGGCTCTTTCATTATTTTAAAATTTGAAATTATTAGCACTTTTGGATAATGTTTCATGTCTATATCTTTTATCCTAATTTCTGTGAATATAATAATATGCAGTGTGCTGATGATTCTTACTCTCTTATTGGCTGGTTGTGAAATTGATTTGCTTTGGTTTCTTACTTTTCTTTTGTTTAAAATAAAAATAATAAAATTATTAGTACATGTTGACAGTTCATAATGATTACATTCATCGTGGCAAATCTTTTTCTTTTTCTTTTTTTTTTAATGGTCTCTCTGTAGTTCAGGCTGGCCTTGAACTCACTTTGTAGCTCAGGCTGGCCTCAAACTCTCAATGATCCCCCTGCCTCAGCCTTCTGAGTACTGGGATTACAGGGATGTACCACCACACCCAGCTCAGATCTTACCC
>RJWM01016443.1:0-45633 GCA_004363535.1 Dasyprocta punctata
TCAACGTCTATGTCCTTGTTATTATCATGCCACAGGGAAACAACAGATATCTAAAATTTAAGTATGAAATAGACAATAAATGGATACACATTTAGCATTTAATTTGATGATTGAAAGTTGTTATAAAATTGCACTTAATTCTCCCCATATGAATAAAATTTTCTACACTCAGACGTGTTTTATAAGAGGTGTTATTTTTAGACCAAAGTTGCTCATTTTATAAAATTACTAATGGATCATAGTGTATTCTTGGCAATGTGAGAAAGAGGAATACACAGCCCGTGAACAACGGGGCTTCAGATTGCAGCTGGATAGAACCTGAACTTCTGCACAGTTTCATTTCTTCCTTCAGCTTCTCATTTTGTCCATACCTCTTCATTGCCATCTTGTTGAGGGTGTATTTCAGTGGCTGGTTAACCTACCACTTTACCCAAGCAAGTTCTGGCTTTCGCTGGTGGGTACTTTGGGGCTGTCTGTGAGTGGTGATTTCATCTTCACTTCTGAGAACCACTCTTTGGCTTTTGAGTGGCACACAACACCTTGTTTCTTTATATGAGTTTTCCTTGTTTTCTTTCCTTCTTTCTCTTTTTGATTCTTTTATTTCCATTAATAGATTAGAATCTGCACTCGTGAACAGTATAATAAAATTATAATTCTCAAAATCACCTTACCCCATTCCTTCCCATATTGTCTTTTTTTGGTTTACATGACTGGTATTTGGGCTTTACAGTGTATGTTTTGTATACTGTGGTGACCAACTTGAGGTGTAAAGCTAAGGTTCTTGGGTACTTGGATAATTATTGGTGTGCTCCTTTTCACTATGGGGAATTGAACCCAGGTTCTATGTGAGGTAAAAAAGCATATGGCATTTTTCTGTCCCAGCTCTATTATCTGGATTAAATTTCCAGAATTGAGGGTACTGTTGATGACTTTAAATTGCATGGTGGTCTTAGTTACATTTTTCCTTTTTTCTTTTTCTGAGGCAGGATGACTCTATATAGTGTAGACTGGCATGGAACTCACTTGTGAGGCCCAGCCTGATCTCAAACTTGGAACAATCCTCCAGCCTCAATTTTCCGAATGCTGGGATTTTACACGTACACCACCACGCCTAGTTAATTGCATTTCTCTTTGCTGAAACAAAATACCTGACATCCAAATTTACAGAAGAAAAGGTATATTTCAGCTCACACTTTCCTGAGATTTCAACACATGGTTGACTTTCCCCAGGGCAGAGGGGCATTGCAGAGGAGAAAGAGTCCAGGGCAAGCAGGCGGGGACTTTGATAGTGCAGGCTCGGGGAACGGATGACATTTCAGAGGAACTGTTCCCCAGCTGTACTTGTGAAAAAAGAAATGAGAAGTTTGTGGCCAGCAACACTTCAGAGTCCATGGGGAGGTTGGGGTGTTCTTTGTTTTCCCTGACTTGGAACAGGGTCTCCCACAGAGGGGCTCAGGGATCATGAGAGACTTGCAGAGAAGTGCTTCTGTCCCTGGATTCTGTGTGCTGAAGGTTTGGGTTTTTCTTATTTCTTATATTTTGAGACAGGGTGTCATTGGGTAGCTCAGGCTGGTTTTGACCTCACCAGGTAATACAGAATGACTTGAAACTCACAGTAATGCACCAGCCTCAGGCTCCCCAGTGCTGGGATTAAAGGCGTGGGCCAGCATATCCAGTTGTTTATGCTGCAGCTTTTGAGCATGGTGAGCTGCTAATCTTCATATCACCTAGGTGCACCGTCTGTAAGATACCTATAGGTGTATGAAAATGCCACAGAAAGGTTTTCAAGGTGATTCACACACACACAGACACAAACAGACACACACAGAAACAAACATAAAAGGGTTACAACCCTTGCCTGATCCACTGTTTCATGTTTCTTTTTTTCCTTTCTTTCTTTCTTTCTTTCTTTCTTTCTTTCTTTCTTTCTTTCTTTCATTCTTTCTTTCTTTCTGTCTGTCTTTCTTCTCCTCTTCTGCTTTACATTACTAAGGTGGGAAACACAGTTGCTATACTTCTGAAATATATCTCTATTAGTTTTCATTTGATTTCCTTTATTTTCTTCATTTTGTGAAGGTTATCAAAAAGTCCAGTGTGGGCTCTAATTAAATGTTCTCACTTGTGTGTCTGAGTTGATGGGATTAAAGGCGTGGCTGAAATCCTCACCAGTATGGAATTTTCACATTTTCTGTGGTAAATACTGTAGAGTGGAAGGTTCATCATGCCCGAGAATCATCTGTGTGCTGCTGGAAGCACATGGTACACAGGGGAACATGGGGCTTTGATAGATACTCAGTGGGCTCAAGGCAGCGTGCCATGGCAGGGCATCCACTCATGGTGGCCACCAAACAGCAAGGTGAACCCATGAGAGAGACAGAGAGAGAGGGAGGAGAAGGGAGAGAGAGAGAGAGAGAGAGAGAGAGAGAGAAGACACGCATTCCTCTCACACTTACACTGTGTGTCAGCTCCATCCCTGGGTGTGTGCAGCACTGACATCAGTAATCCCCGTGCCAGACAACAAACCAATCGCAAGTGGCAGACTCCACCCGGTCAATTATTACATGAAGCTTTGTGGGGACACAGGGCTATATGGATAACAGCCTCTGTACACGGAAGCTCTGAGACCCTGACTCTATATAAAGCCCACCCTGACTCTATATAGGAGGCCCTTCTCCAGCTGCCATCCTGGAAGCCACCCTGGCAGCAATGGAGTTTGCCTTCATCCTCTGCTGTAAGTGACTGTGGATAGGCAAAAGGACTGTAGGTTCGTGTCCACTATTTTGGGCTCTGGTTTTTGCCATTAGATAAATAAGAAGAGGTAAAGAAATCTGCACTGGTATCTCTGGTGATGTCAGGATACAAATTTGATAGGCCTTCTAAGCACAGAGTTTGATCTGTGTGGGAAGAGCTATGGAGACCTAGTGCTTTGGATGGAAGGAACTCAAAGACTGTAGTCTTAGTCTCTCACTAAGATTGTATTTCAATATTAGGAGGTGACTGTCAGGAGGTGGGTACACATAGTACCCTGTGGTCACCTGGAACACTGTTCTGGGCGAAATTTGAGCTATGAGCTCCTGATTCAATTGTAGAGGCACAACATAATCGAAGGGTAATTCATAAAATACTGCTTCTTCCCTCTAGTTCAATGATTCAGTTTTTTTATTTTTTTGACACAGGTTCTCATACAGACTGGCTTACAACAGAGGGAATTCTCTCTCAGTCTCCCAAGTGTTGGTATCAGAGACATACGCCACTACCCCAAGTGTTAATTTCAATTTTTTTTTTTTTTTTTTTTGCGGCACTAGGGATTGAACTCACAACCTTGCACCTGCCTGACAGGCGCATAAGGTGCTGAGCCAAACTCCCAGCCCTGGTTTTTTGAGGCAGGGCCGCACTGTGTAGTTCAGGCCGGCCTTGCGCTCGCGTTGTAGCCCAAGCCGGCCTCAAACTCACAACGCTCCGCCTACCTCAGTCTCCCGAGTGCTGGGATTAAAGGCGTGCGCGTTAATTTCAATTTTTAAGAGAAAAGCATACTATTCAAGATATTTTCAAGTGTGTGTTTTCAGGGTTAGAGGTAGCATTTTCTTCTCCTTTCTTTATTCTTCCTCTGGCAGTATTGTGTTTTTGTGTTCCCAATATAGTTTATGGTGATTAATTTTACTATCTTTTCATGAAAGCTTGGGGTAAGCCATCCTGTTGCTCTTTTCGACAAAACCATTTTCTGTCATGTTCTACTTATTTTTCCATTAAAGCTTTCTGTTTCTTTTCAGTAAAGGGAATAGAATCAGAATATTCTGACCAAGTGAGTTCTCCAAGGTTTTTATTTTTATGTTGAGACTGAGTCTGGCTAAGTCATTCATATGTGCTGGGATTATACACATGGGCTACCACACCTGGCTCAGAGCTTAACTTCTGATCAGGAAATACTATCTTTTTTTGTTCTTTTTACTATTTGTTATGGTTTTGCTGTTTAACACTAATTTCTAAAGTAGAGTGTTTCCTAATTTCATCATGTTTTTTCCCTATCGTAATCATTTAAAATCATTTTCCTGAATATAGTGTTTTGTCTGCTGGTAAATCGGACAGAAAATGCTCTGACTTTTATTTGTTAAACTTACTGGTTCCCTGTAGAATCTCAATTTAGATTTTTATGTGTTTCAGGAATATTATGAGCTGAGGTCCACAGTGTGTATATGTATCTATTTTTCCAGACATGGTCTTGCTTTGTGATCCAGTCTGGTCTAGAACTCACTATGTGGCCCAGGTTGGCCTACAAAATGTGGTGATCCTCTTGCCTCAGATTCTTGAGTGCTGGGATTACAGGCATGTACCCACATGCCCACTGTGTATAAAGCATTGTATGAACCCTGCGCAATAGTATCAAGAAGTTAAATGTCATAACTCTATTTCATCCTTTTAAACTGTGAGGAATTAGAGATGTAAAATATGCGTCTCTGTACACAGAGCTTCTGGACTTGTTATGTGGTCACAGGGTTGTAAATTTATTGTAAATTGAACATAATGTCAAACGAAATGTTATTTAATACATCCAACCTAGTAAAGCACAAGGTTTAACCTAGACTACCTTAAAAATTGTCAGAAATCTTACTTTAGCCTATAGGTAAGCAAAAGATTAGTTTGCAAAGAGGGGCAAAACTCACAGCTCAATTTTTCAAAATTTGTATCTGTCAGATACATACAATACTTTGCATGTTTGTGTGTAGTTCCTCACTCTTATGTTCCAGGGCTCACGCAGGACTTTGGCTTTGCTGCCCCTGCCTAGCTTCCTGAAATGCTCTCATGCCAAAAATTATTTGCTTGCGGGAAAGAAAATTGTGGAGTCTAAGAATATTATTAGTGTCTCTGTGTCACTGCTGTATCAATGTAAAGTTAGACAATTATTAATTACAACTACAGTAATTTGGAGACATTCTATATGTTCACTTATTTTGAATTCCAAGACCATGGTTATTTTTCCAATTGTTTCATAGTTTATCATGAAGGTTTCTTGAAAATTGTGTTGATCCTATGTGTGTATACTATGTTAGATGAAGTGAACTTGTTTTTGACTTATGTCTTTGTTGCTCATTTGCACTGGAACTAATCCTGGTACAAAGATACCTACATGTACTCCTCAGGGAAGGGTCCTAGTGGAGATGTGGGGCACCGACTGGGAATGGGATATACTGTGTCCTGCACAGGGAAGATTTCAGCCATATGGAGAATGCAGTGGTGTCATTCTGTATCTTCTTTAAGGAACGAGAACCTCGTGGACAGGACCAAGGCAATGGACCCCAACACTCTCTTGATGGAAGAGGGGAAGCAGTTCTTAAATCAGTGTGGTTTATCACAATATAAGTATTGAAGCAGAGAGAGGAAGGAAGTAGAGTTAGATTGGGGTCAACTCTGAGGTGGGCAATCATACAATGAGTAGATGTGGGAAAGTCTCCAATTACTAAACATGGGCAGTCCTCCAATGACTAGATGCAAGCACTCCTCCAATGACTAGGCATGGGCTTTCCTCAAATGAGCAGAGATCAGCAGTTCTCCAGTGACTAAAGGGTGCAGTCCTTCATTGACTATATGTCAGCAGTCGTCCCATGTCTAGAGGTGGGCTTTCCTCCAATGACCTGAAGTGGGCAGTCCTCCAATGACTAGAGGTGAGCAGTTCTCCACACTGACTTCCACAGTGGTTGCACCAGCCTGCATTCCCTCCAACAGTGGAGAAGGGTTCCTTTTTCTCCACAGCCCCTCCAGCATTTATTATTGGTTGACTACTTAATACTAGCCATTCTTTCTGGGGTGAGGTGAAATCTCAGAGCAGTTTTCATTTGCATCTCTTGAATGACCAGTGCTGTTGACCATTTTTTCACATATTTATTTGCTGTTTGTACTTCTTTATCTGAAAAGTATGTGTTCATCTGAGATGCCCATTCTTGGGTTGGGTCTTTAAATCTTGAAGGACTGATTTTTTAAAGTTCTTTATATGTTTTTGATAGTAATCTTTTATCTGAGGGAGAGCTGGCAAACATTTCCTCCTGCATTGTGTGTTGTATCTTCACTCTGTTGGTGATTTCTGTTGCTGTGTAAAAATCTTTTCAGTAGGATGTGATCCCATTTGTTGATTCTTTGTGATAATTCCTGTGCAATCTGGCTTTTATTCATAAAGTGTTTGCCTACACCAATGTCTTCAAGAGTTTTACCTACTCTATCTTCCAGCAGATTTAATGTGCCTGTTTCAATGCTGAGATCTTTATTCCATCCCAGATTTTAACTTAGTACATTGTGAAAGATATGGACCCTGTTTTAATCTTTGGCATGTGGAAAGTCAATTTTCCCAACACTATTTATACTTGCTTCCAATGAATGTGTTCAGCACCTTTGTCAATGATAAGGTAGCTTAGTGTGTCTGCAGTTGTTTCTGCATCTTCTAATCTATTCCATTGACCTTCGAGTCTTTTTTTTTTTTTGCCAGTGTCACACTGTTTTTATCACAGTAGATTTATAGTATAATTTCAGGTTAGGAATTGAGATTCCTCTGTCTTGTCTTTGTTGCCCAGGATCGCCTTTGCTATTCTAAGTCTTTTCTGGTTCCAGAAGAATTTTAGGATTGTTTTTTCTAATTCGGTGAGTTATGCTATTGGAATTTTGATTGGGATTGCATTGAGCTTGTATAACAGCTTTGAAAGTATGGGCATTTTCATTCTGTTGATTATTCCTATCCAAGAGCATGGAATATCTCTCCATTTTCTAATATGCTCTTCAATCTCCTTTTTCAGACTACTGTAGATTTCAGTATAAAGGCCTTTTACATCTTTCATTAGATAGATTCCTACATATTTCAGTTTTTGAATGCTATTGTAAAAGGTATTATTTCCCTGATTTCTCTCTGTGTGAGAATGTTATTCATGTACAAAAAGGCTATTGATTTTTGAGTATTGACTTTACAAGCAGCGACATGGCTAAATCTACCTATTAAATCTAGGAGTCTTTTGGTGGAATTTTTGGGGTCCTCTATGTAGAGTATCATGTCATCTGCAAATAATGATAGTTTAAATTCTTCCTTTTCTATTTTTATTCATTTTCTTTCTCTTTTCCAATTGCTCTGGCTAAAGTTTCCAGTAGTATGTTAAATAAGAATGGAGACAGTGGACATCCTTGTCTTGTTCCTGATTTTAGAGTGAAAGCTTTCAATTTTTGTTCATGTAGTATGATGTTGGCTGCTGGTCTGTCATAGATGACTCATATCAGATTGAGACAGAGACCATCTATTCCAATTTTCTGTAGAGTTTTTGTCATGAATAGGTGTTGGACTTTGTGAATTTTTATCATGAATAGGTGTTGGGCTTTATCATGAATAGGTGTTGCATCTTTAATTTCATTTATTGATATTGGGTTGTTTAGGGTTTTTATATCTTTTTGCTTCAACTTTGGTAATTCATATGTATCTAGGAATCTGTCCATTTCTTCTGTATTTTTCATCTCATTAGAATACAAGTTTTCGAAGTAGTATAGATGATTTTCTGGATTTCTACAGGATCTGTTGTGATTTCACCCTTTTCATTTTTAATTGCATGAATCTGAATCCTTTCTTTCCTTTTTTTGATAAGGTTGGCCAAGGGTTTGTCAATTTCATGTAATCTTTCAAAGAAGCAACTCTTCCATTCACTGATGCTTTGTATTGCTTTTTTAGTCTCCAGTGTGTTAATTTATGCTCTGATCCTTATAATTTCCTTGCCCGTATGAGCTTTTGGTTTAACCTGTTCTTTTTCTAGAAGTTTGAGGTTCAACATTAAGTTGTTTATATGAGCTGGCTCTATTTTCCTGATATGGGCATTTACTACTATAAATTTCCCTCTTAAAATCACTTTAATTGTGTCCCACAAGTTCCAGTATGTTGTATTGTCATTGGCATTCAACTGTAAAAACTGTCTAACTTCTTCTTTAATTTCATCTGTGACTCCTTGATTGTTCAGGAGGGTGCTATTTAATTTCCATGTGCTGATGAAATTCTTGTGGTTTCCTTTGGCACAGATTTCCAATTTCACTGCACTGTGGCCTGATAATATGCATGGGATAATTTCAATTCGTTTCCGTTTACTTAAGCATGTTCTATGAGCCAGTATATGGTCTATTTTGGAGAATATCCCATGCGCAGCTGAAAAGAATGTATATTCTGATATTGTAAAGTGGAACACCCTATAGACACCTACTAAGTCCGTTTGCTCAGAAGTTTAATTTAGTTCTAATATTTCATTATTAATTTTTTTGTCTAGTTGACTTTCTTTTTATGACAGTGGGATATTGAGGTCTCCCAATACAGTTGTATTAAGGCTTATTTGATTTTTCATGTCATTTAATAACTTTTATATAACTGAGTGCACTAATGTTTGTTGCATATATATTTATGATTTTTATCTCTTAGTCTTGGATTGTGTCCTTTACCAAGATACAGTGAACTTCTTTATCTCTCGTAATCAATCTTGGCTTGAAATTGACTTTATCTGCTAATAGAATAGCAAACCTTGCTTTTTTCTCAATTCCTATTGCATAGAGTACTGTTGTCCATCCTTTGACTTTCAGTCTATGAGTTTCTTTTTTAATTAAATGTGTTTCTTGTATATAGCATATTGTTGGATCTTGCTTCTTGATCCATTCTGCTAGTCTGTGTCTTTTGACTGGTGAATTGAGACCATTAACAATGATGGTTAAAACTGATATGCATTGGCTTATTCTTGTCATGTTATTTTCCTATTATTGGCTCCACCTTATTTTCCTTTTCCCCTTCCCTCTCATTCTTTACCTTTCCTGGTAGATTCCTTCTATTTAGGGGGCGCTCATGGAGCTGTAGTCCTTATTATATCTTTCTAAAATGTCCTTCAGAACATGTTGGAGTGCTGCTTTAGTGGTAATTAATTTCCTCAGGTGTTCTTTGTGATAGAAGTATTTTATTTTACTCTCTATTTTGAAAGATAGTGTTGCAGGATAGATCAATCTGGGTTGAAAGTTGTTTTCCTTTAGAACTTGGAGTACTTCACTCCAAGCCCTCCTTGACTTAAAAGTTTTTGCTGAAAAATCAGCTATGATTCTGATGGACTTTCCTTTATAGGTGATTTGTTTCTTTTCCCTAATAGCTTTTAAAATTTTAGTCTTGTGCTGAATTTTTGGAATCTTGACTATGACACGCTTGGAAGTAGATTTTTTTTTATCATTGCTAATTGGAGTTCTATATGCCTCACTTATTTGTATGTCAAATTCTTTTTCTTTACCAGGAAAGTTTTCTGTTATGATGCCTGTGAGATGATTTTAATGTCCTTTGTGGTATCTCCTGCTTGTTCATTAACTCCAATTAATCTTAAGTTATTCTTTTTTGACTCATCAAGCTGCTTCTGGATTGATTTCTCATGTTCCCTTGCTAGTTTTGAGAAATCATTCTTTTCCTGGTCACTAAGTGCAAGCCTGTCTTTAATATCTAAGATCGTGTCCTCACATTGGCCTAATCTGCTTTGAATACTTTCAGTGGAGTTTGTATTCTCCTGAATATCTGCTTGAATCTGCTTTATGAAATCCATTCATTGCGTATGTTGTGCTTCCATAATTTTCTTAAGCTCATTCATTTTTTTGTCTGTGTCTGCTCTAAAGTCATTAAGCATGGTATGTATTTTGGTAATCTCTATGGTTATTTGAGAGATTATTTCTGATTTCATTTTTTTCCAGAGCCTCATTCAATTGCTTTGTTACCACTTCAGAGAGACCTGGTAGGTGGCTTTCAGATTTCCCAACCTCATTTCCTGCTGGGTTTGCCTTTGGAGAACTGGGTGTCTGAGGTTGCATCCTGTTTAGGTGTCTCCTCATTTCTTTTCTTTTTCAGTTTAATTCCTAGAGTGATACCTGTTAGTTGCCTGTGGTGGGTTGCTTTTTTGGTGTTATTAAGGGTGTCCAGGTGATGATCAATTCTCTGAGGTATCTTCCAGGTGTAGCTGGTTCCTGGGCTCCGGGTCTACTAGAAGATCCCACCTCCTCAATTTGTTAGACATGAGAAGTTATTGTTTGCCTAGCCCAGTCCCTGGTTCTTTGGCACCATGCCTCAGCACTCTCCATGTACCCTAGTCAGTCTCAGCTCTGGACCATCAGGGCCAACAGCTATCCAGAACAATCATGTTAATTCTGGCTGCAGTGGCACCCACAGCACCAAACAAAGCCAATAAAACAATGAACTAAGTCAACCACTGATTTGCAACTTTCGACCATACAAACTGAATCTGTAACCATACGACAGTATGCAAAACAATCACATACAATACTTAAGTCTGCACTATGTCAATTCTGTCCTCAAGTGTCAGGACCTAAAATGGATTTAAGAGAAGACAGAGAAGTGGGAGAAGAGAAAAAGACTGTAAGTAAGTTGAAGGAAAAGATGGGTCACACCAACTTAGGGAAAGTGATGCAGAAGACTGAGGGAAAAGAGAGCCAAAAGAGACAAAAAGGAGAACAGAACAAACCACACCCAGAAGGAGGGCAGAAACCACACTCACACTCAAAAAAAAAAAAAAAAAAAAGAAAGAAAGAAAGAAAGAAAGAAAGAAAGAAAGAAAGAAAGAAAAAGAAAAAGAAAAAAATGAGAAAAAAAGTCCACTTCCAGTGTTCTCTCTGGATTCATCCATAGACAGCCTGGGAAGACAGTGACCCAAATTGTGGCACCATTTCCCCAAGAGCTAGCAACTGCCTGATGATGGAGTAGTAGACAACCTTAGCAGGCCTGCCTCGACAGCAGACTCATTGGGCTCACTGCAGTCCAAGCAATTTCCATGGATCTGCACCCAGGTAGGAGCTGCTGGAGAAAGCAGGCAACAGTTGTAGCTCCAGGCTTTTCTGGCCCGACTCCAAAATGGCTCCTGACCAATTGTTGTCTCCCGTTGGAGGACTGAAACCTCTACACTCACTGCCAGCCAGCACAGACCTCCACACCTAATGCTCTCCATTGCCAAATCATTCTGCAGAGGTCTGGAGTCTCTAGCCGCCACCAGCACTGTGACTGTGTGCCCCAAGTCTCCAACGGCTCCCTTCATGCAGAGTCCGGCTCCAGGCAAAGGTACTGCCAGCTACCGCCTTCTTTGTTGAAGTTTTTCTTTTCACTCTCTCTGTGGGCTTTGATTCAGACTTCAGACTCTTTCTGGGTCTAAGTAAGCCACTTTTCTCCTTTTTGTTTTCCTCAAGATGGTATATTTCCACGTTTAGATGGTGTCTCTCAGAGAGGCAGTTTTCTCTGCTGGTAACTGCTCCGTCATCTTCCTGGAAGTCCCCTCTCTCTTCACCTTCTTAGACAGAATCTCACTTTGCAGTGTAGGCTGATCATAAAGACACTGTGTATTCCAGGCTGGTCTAAGTCATAACAATCTTTGGGCCTCAGCTTCCTTAGTGCTGGAATTACAGGTGTGGACCACCACAACTTGCTTGTGAAGACATCTCAAATCATATGGAGAGTATAGGGCATATGCATTAACATAGGAAAATGAAACGGTTTGCTTTTTTAAATGCAGTTAAATTCTATCACCAACATCAAGGAAAAACAGACGAATCTTACAACATATGGAATTTTTAAATATTTATTTTAAACAGAAGAAAAATAAGAAATTAAAGTAAAACAGAATTTCACAACAGGCCAATAGGAGAGTAACAATAATCAACACATTGCATACTGCTATATTCACGGTAGTTGTTTAGGGTATAAGATACAGACATGAAACATTGTACAGAAAATTATTAGCACAAAATTTTCCCTCAATGAATCAAGTCAAACCAACTATATGACTATCTTTTTTTTGTTATGACTGCTCTATTATTTTCAAAAAAACACTGCACATTAAAAATGAAATCCGAAAATGACCCTGTGAAAACTAGTTTTTACTCAGAATTCTTTTTCTCTACCTATCTTAACTAATTTTTATATACATACATAATTTTTCTTTCAGTTCATCACACAAGTGCAACAATACAATGGTTACATATGTGTGACTGATTTAGTTCACTGAAAAGTATATTTTCAAGGTGCACCAATTTAAGAGTGAAAATGTCTGGTATATTGTTCTTCATAGCTGAATAGCTTTACATTATATAAAAATAACACATTTCTAGTCCATTCCTCAGCCCAGGGGTATTTAGATAGTTTCCAAGATCCAGCTATTATGAACTGTGCAGCTATAAACATAGGTGCACTTATATTGCTATGGTAGGATGTTTTTAATTCTTTTGGGAAGATATCCAGAAGTAGAATAGCTGGATCAAATGGGACCTCCAATCCTGGCTTTTTGAGGAATCTCCACACTGACTTCCATAGTGTTTGCACTAGCCTGCATTCCCTCCAACAGTGGAGAAGGGTTCCTTTTTCTTCACAGCCCCTCCAGCATTTATTGTTGGTTGACTTCTTAATGCTAGACATTATTTCTGGGGTTGGGCGGAATCTGTGTTATTTTCATTTGCATCTCTTGAATGACCAATGCTGTTGTACATTTTTTCACATATTTATTTGCTGTTTGTACTTCTTTATCCGAGAAGTGTGTGTTCATCTCAGTTGTCCATTTTTGGACTGTGTCTTTAAATCTTGAAGGACTGATTTTTTAAAGTTCTTTATATGCTCTCAATAGTAATCCTTTATCTGAGGGAGAGCTGGCAAACATTTTCTCTGACATTGTGTGTTGTCTCTTCACTCTGTTGGTGGCTTCTCTTGCTGTGAAAAACTTTTCAGTAGGATGAAATCCATTTGTTGATTATTTAGGACAGTTCCTGCGAGTCTGGCTTTTATTCATAAAGTGTTTGCCTACACCAATGTCTTCAAGAGTTTTACCTACTGTCTCTTCTAGCAGATTTAATGTTTCTGTTTTAATGTTGAGATCTTTAATCAATTTAGATTTTAACAGGACATGGTGAAAGATATGGGTCCAGTTTTAGTCTTCAGCATGTGGAAAGCCAATTTTTCCAATACCATGTATCAAAAAGGTTATCTTTCTTCCAGTGAATGTGTTTGGCACCTTTGTCAAAGATAAGGCAGCTTAGTGTGTCTGCAGTTGTTTCTACATCTTCTAATCTATTCCATTGATTTTCAGGTCTGTTTTTCTTTTTTGGCAGTATCACACTGTTTTTATCACAGTAGCTTTATAGTATAATTTCAGGTCAGGAATCGTCATGCCCCCTGTCTTGTCTTTGTTGCCCAGGATCGCTTTTGCCATTCTAGGTCTCTTCTGGTTCTACAACATATGGCATTTATAAAAACCAAATAAAAATACTTCATGATGAAAGATCACTTATGTAATGTGCAAGGGGCATGAAATAAACCTCTCCTACTAAAAGTCACGATGGTAGGCCCTCTTGGGCCCAATTATTGGGAGAGAATCACCCATCTTACAGACTGACATTACTGCTTTTCTGTAGAGGGGCAGATTACAGAAGTGCATTCAGTTTGCGTAATTTCATGAAGCAAAATCTGACCTGTACATAAAAGTGTTTTATGGGGGTTTAGCTCAATGGCACAAGCACCTGCCTGGCAAGTGCAAGGCCGTGAGTTTGATCCCTGGTACTGAAAAAAAATAATGTTTTAAAGATATAGTAGAATAATCTAGTAATCATTAGTTTAAAAGAAAACATCTGAGTATGCAAAATAGTAATTTTCAAGGGGCTTGTCAAAACATTAAGTAAGTATATATGCTGATGAGTTTTTAAAAAATAAACTGAAGAGCCTCAGACTGTTTCGGTGGTAGAGCAGTTGCCAACATGAATGAGTGGGGCATGTTTTTCACACACTCTCAAAAGAAATGTAGCATGATGGAAATAATATAATAGGAATCAACACACAAAATAGAGCAGGGGTTATAGTGACCAGATAAGTTGATGGTTATACCCTAAACATATTGGTTAATATACGAAACTTAGAAGACTAAATTTAACTGCAAAAGTGAAATATTATTAGACTTTATACACATGAAACTTTCTTAGAGCAGACATACCTACTACACAAACACAAAAAAGGATAAAAGAAAAATGTCTTATATTTTTCAAGTCAACCAAGGAGAATACAAGAATATACAAAACTTACACCAATTGTTAAAACAGCTTTCCTTCATTGTAACTAATATTATATTTAAATAGGAAATACACATTTTTATAGCAAATTTTCCACAATTAGAGATTGATGAATAATAAGCATGATGCATATAATATGTATGTACACTTTTTGCCTTCAAATACAGAAATGTACACACACATAAATATATATTATGCAAGCATATTTGTGTAATCTTCACCTTCATGTGACATGAATATATCAGTTCTTACAACTCTGTGGGATAACAGAAAAAACGAATAATATTTTTTTCAAATCCATTTTATTTCAAGGAAAAAAAGAAGGAGAAAGAAAACTAAAACAAAATTTCAAAACACATCAATCAAGGGACAACAATTGTAGATATACTGAGCATTTTCATCCCCAAATCATTTACCTAGAGCACAAGACATCTGCTTACAATTGTCTGAACAGTAGCAGCACAAATCTTTCTCTTCACTGAACTCAGAGAAATCAGCAGTATAATTATCTTAACTATTTTTATGTACTTATACCTATACATAGGCATATACATATACTTACGTTGATACTTTCAGCTTCTCACACTAGTCAGACAATATGATGTTTACATATGTGTGTCTTATTTGAAATAATAATTTTGGAATCCTTAAAATTTACCCATTTTTGCTACAAATAGGTGCTTTTCTATTATTTACTGTGACAAAACAGTGCATACATATACTAGCATCACGGCTCAGGAGCAAATAGGGGCTGAGAGTTGGGAAAAACCCAGCAATGATTGCAGACAAGTTCACCAGGAACCGGGTGGGAATATAAATGAAAAACAAAGAAACCTGAAAGATGAAGGGGAGTGTGTAGAAGCAGACATAGGAGCCGACCAGGAGAAGGATGTGTTCGGTCGCCCTGGACTCAGGAGAAGATCTGGGGCTGATATTAGTCCTATGGATCCGTCTCATCTGCTGCCTGTGCCTGTACAGGATGCAAACCATGGAGCTGCTGCTGCAGAGCATGAGCCCCACACACAAAGCATCGGGGAGGGACAGCAGGGCTGCATATGATGACTCTGTGGTTTTGTCGTGACGAATACTGGAACAGTACCCATGATATTTTAGGCTTGTGAGGTTCTTCTTGCTCCAGTTCCCAGTGATGGACAAAAGAAAAATAACATTTAAAAGGCCACACAGAACCCAGATCAGGCACAAGGAGGAGCTAACATACTTGGGAGCCTTCACTTTAAACTCTGCCCACCAGGATTTCCTGGGGCTGATGATGATGGCTTGGAACACACTCAGGAAACAGGTGCTGCCAATGGACCCACCCCTGCTTACTCTGTGCAGATAGAACAGTAGTTTGCACCCCACATTACCAAGGGAAACTTGCCAACCAAATGCTTCCATGGTGTCGGGTACTCCTCTACACAGGAGAGTTAAGAGGTTGGCAACAATCAAGTTTTTAAGAATCAGGTCCGTGCCTTTTAACCTGCACCCAGTGAAGTGGAGGAACAGATAATGGTAGAGAAGAGAGGAATTGCCCAGAACTCCAATCACAGTCTGTGATAAGAAGAGGACTCCTACCACCACTTCACTGGATGCCATCCTGACCATTCCCTATTGTCTGAGCTGAGGACCCTGCAAGGGAAGATGAGGCTTGGGCTGCACGTACCAGGCTACGTGGACCAACAGTCTCTACCTGCCACTGGTTCCCACCAAGAACTATCTGCTGAATGTTTTCTTTTCTGAGAGGATTCCAATAGTTTATTCACAGTTAGGAGAGCTCTTATATAAATTACTGCTAGGAAGGCAGCAGCCATGATGACTAGTTCCTTTTTCACCATCTATGATGCAGGCATGATTAAGTACCTCTAAAGATGGGGAAATCTTAGGCAGAGAGAGAATCAATTATTTTTCTAAATTTACACCTTGATCGGAGCTGACGTGTACTGGGCGATGGTTTGTAGCACCTTCACAGTTTCCTAAAAGCTGTTTCACTGGGTCTTGAAAGAATTCCATGTTATATTTAGTTTTTCTTTTAATGTATATCCCTATTATCTTTTTCATATAATTTGATGTTACCTTTCCACTTGCTTGTGAACGTTCATATCATTGGGCAGCATGAGTTATGAATGAATATTTGGATATCTAAAAAAAGTGCACTGAGAGAAGTTACTGCAGCAGAGAGCTGCCGCCTGGTAAGCTGTGTGCAGTGAGGCAAAAAGGCCTGATGCCATGAGAGCCACTGAAACTCGCTTGATTTCAGGTTCTGGTCCAAATACAATGACTCCTGTTACAGGAATTGTTCAATAAACTTAACATGTCATGTACTCTGGGTAGTAACTCCAATACAGGGTAAAGGAATGTAAAAGAGTGCCAAACTATTGATTTCAGATCATTTCCCTATTTACTATTGAAACCTGGAGTTAAATGAAGATATTAATGATGAGCCCAGATTTCTCCACGGTTTTGAAATAGAATACACTTATGTAACATGGCAAACCAAGAAAAGAAAACTTATTTATTCAAAATTAAGAGTATATTTGGGTTAGTTTGGGGGTATTAGTCTAACATATATGTATTATTGTTTAAAATAGTTTTCACTTCAAAGCTAATTTTAGGGAACAATACAGAGGTTCTCTCTGTATGCACACCCCTCACCCATGAAATTGCCATAGCAGGATGACTTAATTTTTACAATTCATGAGAATATTGTTCAATATTTACAAGTGAGATTATATATTACATTCAGCTGCCCTCATAAAGGCACAGTGATTATGCTAAATTGAGTATTAAATATTGCTACCCTAAATTTCGGAGAACAATACATCCAGGACACTCAACAAACTGAATATATTTAGAAGAGATACAGCAATTTTCTCTAATAGTTGTATGTTACATACATACGTAGAGAAAAAAAACTTCTATTTGTGCAACTACTTGATTCACTTTTTTGCAGGCTTAGATTAGTCTTGTGAATTCATCATGCTCTTTATTTTATAGGTATGGTGTCATTATAGGCACAGTGTTGCAATCCTGAAAAGTTTTCATATTATTTCTTAGATTGAAAAATAATTTTAAAATTTTTTATCTATTTAAATGATGGCATCCTATTTTCTCTTGTCCCCTATTTACATTTTAAAGGACAAATTTCTGACATTTAACTGGCAAGAATTGCACATGTGTAAGATATACATTGCAATGATATGGTATATGTGTACATTGTATACTATTACGACAAACCCATAATACATCCATTACCACACATAGTTTCATTGCATGTGTGTGTTATATGTGTGTAAGGGAAACTTAAAACTTGCCCTTCATCAATTTTCAGGTAAATAATACAGCATTATGGACACAGTTTCTCTTCTACATTTTAGATGGTCAGATATCTTCCCCTTATAATTGGAAGCTTTTATTCATGAGAACAACTTTGCAAAGCATCATAAATATCAGGCTGCACAGGTACTTAGATTGCTTAGCCACAAAGTCACTGCCAGCAAAGATCATATTAATTGAGAAGCCATCAGCGATTGCCACAGGATATGCAAACCTCGTTTCTTTTTACTCCCTGAGCCCATTACTCAGGAATGCTTCAGTAAGGCTCAATCCAGAATCTCTGATTCTGGATCCTTTAGACAGATTACATATTACTTTTTAGCTATAAATTGAGCCTTTCAGATTGTAATGGAAAATACTCACCAGCTTGGGGCTTGCAGTGTGATAGACTCCGGTCCCTATGCCTGAGGTTAGTGCTGCAAGGAAAGGACTAGAACCCGAAATATGGGTCTATGATTCTGTGACTTCACCTCCCCTCAGACCTGTAATTATCACTTCATCTGTAGCTGCGATGGGTATGCAGGCTTGGGGAGTTGAGATCAGTTCTGAGAGCTATTTTTCCCAGTGATGGTTGTCAACAACATTTACAAGTTTCTTGCTAGTTTCCTAAGAGGATACTAGAATGTTTGGAGAGCGTCTTATGTACCCCTGATACCTGCAGGGAGACAGATCCCTCAAGAAGAGAGGCAGGAAATGCTGAGTCCTACATTAGAGAGACTGGTAGTGAGGTATGTATTTCTCATTATAATCTCTAATTTCCTAAAAAATTCACTTTTGTAAACACACAAATCTAGTTTTTTACTCAAGTTGTATTCTTTTCTCATTGCATGATTCCAACTTTTATACTATTAGCAGATCAATGGAAGAAGATAAAACATCTGGGAAGGATTTTAAGAGACAAGTAAAAAGAACATGTTTTCACAACTTTGAACATCTCTGGACTCAACTACACAAATAAGTCCACCAATTAGAAATTTGTAATCCAATTGAATGCTAAAGAGTGCTGAATTATCATTGAAATTTTGTTTGGAAATCTACTTTCTAACACCAACCCTTATTAGTGACTAAAGAGAGAAAAGAGTAGTGTCTATAAAAAAGAAAAAAATATTTTTAAAACATTCCTAACATAGGAACACATCAGATGGTTTAAAAGACAGATTGTTATATTTATCTGTGAGGCAGACAAACATATCTGATTTGCTTAAGAGCTTCCAATAGTCACCATAGTTCTCTACACAAATTTCTAATGCTGATTGTTCGATGATGAGTGCTTTTGACTTTTGTCATTAGAAATAGAAATCATGACTTGAAAGATTTTTTTTAGGATTTTTTACTTTAAAAAGCAAAACAGAAATAAAGAATAGAAATGATACAGAATTTCAAAAAAAGTAGGAAATTAACACTAGTTAATATATTGCATATTGTTATCTTACAAGTAATTGCTCAGGTTATAAGATCTAGGCACAAAAATGATCAATCAAACAATGAAAGCACAAACTTTTTAAAGAACTAACAGATTAGTAGTATAGTTATGTATCTTGCATACATATACATACATACAATTGTATATGTTTACCAGCAAACATATAATCTTTTCCTTTCTTCCTTTTCTCCTTTCCCCTATCCAAGTTGAAAGATTTTCTATATGTACACACACACATACCCAATTTTATATATTTTTCTCCCATCTCCCCAAAACTTTCACCCATGGATTAAATCCACAATAAATGGCCACACTGACACAAACACATTGTCAAATTTGCACATGTGCAAGAGTTTGAGCTGTCAGGAAAAAGTAGAATTGAAGCATTGCTGGTGTCATCCAGAGACTGTAGAAAGACTGCTAGGATTTAACGCTAAAAAATTTCATAGTTTTTATACACTATTAAAAACATGCACTGGCAAAGAAATTATAAATGAATTCCGTTTATTTGAAGACAAAATAAAACATTTGGAGTCAACCCCACCAAAAAGCAACAAGACCCTGCAACAGTAATTGCAGATCTTTGCTTCTATTTTATCCTTTATGAAATTATTTTCCCTTCCTTCCTTTTCCTCTTCCCCCATCCTAGTTCCTCTTTTCCCTTGAAAAATTTCTTCCCATTTTTCAATATCCATTGTATGTTTTGATTCTCATTTACTTTTTCAGTTTCTCACAGCAAGGAGACCGTGAAAGCTTTGTAAATAGGGAGGGGAAAAGGGAATGAAGAGATGAGAGTGGACTGAGAAAAAAAGAGGAATCAAAATATATCCTGTACAGTGCGACCCTGCCTCAAAAAACCAGGGCCGGGAGTTTGGCTCAGTGCCTTAAGCGCCTGCCCTGGCAGGCGCGAGGTTGTGAGTTCAATCCCCAGTGCCGGAAAAAAAAAAAAATATATATATATATATATCCTGTACAGGTGCAAATTATCTATGCATATGATCTTTATGTATGTCTAAAATGCACTAATAAACAATCAAAAAATAATTACAGAATGCCCAAGAAAGACGTTGAAAAAGACCCTAGAAAATGAAAAGATGTCTCACTTTTGTGGATCAACAGGAATAATATTGTTAAAATGATTACTGAAAAATAAATCTATAGATTCAATGCAATCTCCATCAATATATCAATAAAATTCTTAAAAGAATACAATATATCCTACATTCTCTGGAAACACAAGTTAACCAGAAAAATCAAAGCAATCTTCATGAAAAAGAGCAAATGAAGCTTGTGGTACTACAACACCCAATTTCTGTATATACTACATAGCCATTGTAGCAGAAAAAGCATGGTAAAGATAGAAAAGTCATGGGGACCAATGGACTAGAGTAGAGAAGTAAGTGCATACAATCACTGTCATCAGATTCTTGCCAAGTGGGTGTGCAGAAACATATACTGGAAGAAAGTAACTTTAATAAATGGTGCTGAGTAAGGTAATTATCAAGGGGTCCAAGGTTAAAACTGATCAATTTTAAGTTACTGCAAATGATTTTACAAAAAATGATACAAGTTGAGATTTGAAATGTTGAAACCATTAGAGAAAATATCCAGGAAACACTTGAACTCGTGGATACAGACAAAGTCTATCTGAGCTAGACTCTACTGACTGAGAAAAATATATTGAGAATCACAGATTGGACTGTACTAAACAAAAAAGCTGCTATGCCACAAAAGAAATAATTAGCAGTGTGAATGGACACCATACAGTGGGGAGGAAATCCTGACAATTCTCTTCCCACAGATTAGTATCTAGACCATATAAGGAACTCAAAAGATTAAAACTAATAACCCAATGAATAAATGGGAAAATGAAATGAAGAAATACTTCTCAAAAGAAGTACAAATTTTTGGAGACCACTACAAAGTGGCTCTGAGGAGGATGTAAAATTAACTAATTGGCTTTCTGTTTATCTGTGAGCCTGTCCACGGCCTAGGCCTCTTGCCTGGTGATGGGAGCTGATTCATAGTAAGTGAACCTCTATGAATCAGTGGTCCTGGCTGAGGCTTTTAGTGGCCTGTGAGGCCAGAGATATCTCAAAGGGCAAGATAAGGTCACCTCCAATGATGCCTGGCTCAGACTCAATTAAATAGAGACTGCAGCTGCAGACATCACACACTTGCAGGTGTCTCACTCCTACAGTAAATGCCATCTTGGAGATAAGATAGTTCTCCTAAAATTGGCACAATTTACTACTTGGAGAGTCCTTGAAATGACTCCCAAGATCCTGCTCATCCCCTACTTTCCTCAGTATCCCCTCTCTTCGTTTATTATGAAAATAAATACGAGTAACCAAGAGAGACTCTTTGTCTTAGCCCTCATGATAACCTTAGAGTCAAGAACTCTGCAAAGGACTTTGACCCTCCTGGAGTCCTAAAATCATACCACTTGTCTCATTTATTTAAGCTTTCACTGTACACTCATTTGGGAGATTGGGGATCTAGGCCAGGTTCCCGATACAAATGGCAAATATTTACATAAAAAAGATAACTTTTAGCCTGTTTTAAAGATTTTATCATGTACATGAAATAAAATATTGGTTTACTTGTTTTGGATATTTTCATTCCCTGTTGTGATTTTACCGGCATTGTTTCATTTTGCTGTTGGTTATTCTCTAACATTGCTTTACAAAATCCCATTTTCCAAATACTAAAGAATTAATTTCATTAGTTCACTAAAAATCTTCATGTGAGTAGTTTTTATTTAGGAGCTAATATTGTAGGATTTGCAGTGTTATAAAGATTCTAGAAATTTCGGTGATATCTGTGATACATATTTTTTGAGTTTATATATGATAACGGAATTGTTGAACCACAGATACCTATCACCTCAGTCTTGCTAGCTATTGCAGAATAATTCTCAAGAAACAATTTAAAACATTTTTCACATCTCACAGTTGCTGTACCCTTTTCTACTCATGTTCTGTTGACAAAGTCCAAGCATGAAAAAAGATAGACCAGTGTTCTGTTGACAAGGTCCAAACACAGACCCATGTTCTGTTGACAAGGTCCAAATACGGAGAGCGTCTCCTAAGAAAAGGTCGCAGCATAAAAATTGGCTTTGTGGGAATGGGTTAATGCTTCTTGGGAACTATTGTGTTAATTTGTGCTCTGACACAGTTTGGAGAATTTCTTTCCTTCTTTCTTTCCCATGCACAAAATTAGTAAACAAAGTACAGAAACTCCCTAAGAACAAAGGGGTAGTTTATAAAATGTTTTTCTACAAATGGTGTAACTGTCTGACATTGAGTAGGACCAAGATCAAGGTTATATTAGATGTTTGGGAGCCTTTAATGATAATAATAATGACCAGCTGTCTGGGGCTGTCTGGGAACCTCTATACTTGCTTTGTTTCTTTGTGCTGTGATCTCATAATTCTGGGTGGGGTGACTTTGGGAAAGGCCACGACAACCCATCTGTCAGGACTGACAGTCCATGAAGAACATTTCCCTTTAACCAGCTTTTTTCCCCTCTCAGTCAAAATGCAGTGATGTTTCTATGTGGAGAAGAATCAAAAGGAGTTGCTGATAGTCATCTCAGGTGGGTGTTAGATGATACCATCTGACCAGGATAGGCATATAAATGTAGCTGTGGAGCAGGTCGCTTCAGGAGGAGGGCCTTTGTGGCCAAACACAGGCAATGCCTGATTGGACTCTCTGGAGTTATACAGAAGGAATGATGACTGAAACTGGTTTGGTTGGCTGGAAGTAGAGGTTTGGGAGTAGGGGATTGTGATAGGTTCTGGCAGCAGGTGTGTGTGTGGGATAATAACATCTGCAAAGGTGGAATTTGCAGGAAGAATGGGCCTCTTTTATCAGATGCAGGGAGTCAGGTGTAGATCCTTTCATTTCAACTCAGTAATCGCCAGAAAATCCCTTTCTAAAATTCTTGAGCCTGCAGCCAGGAACCACGGGTTTGGGCTAGCTAGATCTTTTTTTCTGACTCCCTATATGTGTCATCTACCCTTAAATGGTGTTGCAACATACAAGGGGTGGGTGCCCCTCAGAGAGAGAGACCACTCAGATGCCCACAGGTCTGTGCCCCTCAAGAGGTATTTCTGCATGACTTAAGGAGGTTGGAAGGCTTCCATTATGTCATAGGTTGATCACCACAGAACCGCAGGTGAGGGCCCAATCAGACACCATGTTGAGTGCTTCCCAGTCTTGGTGCACAGACAAAGCAGCCTATAACCTACACTCTCTGTTCCTCTCACTCACACACTCAGCAAGAATTCAAAGGTTAAAACATAACCTCCCCTAGACCACAGGGAGGCCTAGCTAATGAGAGGTGATAAGGCTCTCTTTCTGCTTGAACTGAGCAGGCACAGGCTGAAACTGGTTGTCCCTGGGGGGTCTTACAAAAAACAGACAGATAGACTGCATCCTCCTCCCTCTTCGGTCTGAAGTGGGCCACAGGCAGCGAGCTGGAAATCCTCTTCCAGTCCTCTGAGAGGCCTTTGAAAAATCTCGAGGGGGCACCTTTCCATCAGGATCTGGAGGGGTTCCCCCTCAGACAATACAGGTCTTGGTCAGTGACTGAAGAGATCAACATGGTTAGTTTTCCCCATTAATGCACCAGATGTAGCGGTAAACAGAAAGGCTGAGACATCATCCAGGATTTGGAGACAGATTTATTAATATTGAAGGACCAGACAAGGAATCATTCTCAAAGCGTCAGACCCTGATCTGTGGTAGTCTGGGTTTATATGTGTTTTGCAAGTGGGCATTACAGAGCATTTGTTGGTTATTGAGTGGTTACATCTTACCTCATTACTACTGATTGGCCTAAGAAAAAACTGCATCATATTTGTTGCATGCTAAGGCAAGTTCAAACTCAGGGCAAACTTGGAGTTACAGGTCAGGGTGGGAGAAAGCTCGGAGTTATGGGAAACACTTGGGTGAGGTAACATATGGGATCTTGGTGAGGTCAGTTGGATAAGGAAAATATACACTTGGCATTGGAAAACAATGCTCAGGGGAGTAGCTAGTTACAGTTTGTCATAAACTCCCAGAAATAAAATTCTAACTATTTTCCTCTTTAACCCCTCTTCTAGATGCTCACCTGAGTCCGTAGCTAAGCATTCTTCTTCAGGGAGGTACTTTCGTGTGTTTGTGTAGCCTGTCTTCCATTTTTCACATTTGCTTGAGTGTTTTACATAATGCTGGTATGTGAGTGCTTAGCACATCTATAATAAATACTAGATGTTTTGCAACTATTAGCCCTACATTCTCAGGGGTAATGACCTCTCCAGTTTCCAGGCTCTTTCTTGGATAAGAAATAAAAGTAACTCTCAACTTATCTATGTAAATTGTATGTATGTTCTGCAAATTTGAAGGGTAGTGTGGAGTAATCCCACTCAGCTCAAAATGAAAAATTGGAGTGTAAAGATGGATGTAGCCCACATGTCACACCAGACTTGTTAAACAGATGTTGATCTTACCAGGGCTGAATTTGATCTTGTATTCTCTTTACTATACACACCTGGGCACATGGTGACCATCAAAGCCACAGCCAACCCTGCAGCTGCCTGAGATTTAGCAGATTGTGAGCTGCAATATGTGGGTGGATAGTGCTTCTGAGTTTTCAGTCTGTTGGACTAAGGTTGTGGTCAAAGTTGGGGATAAAGCCAGCCCTTGCCACTAACCAAGATTCAGCATTATGTGGGCTGTGCCAGATGGGTGTATGTGGGGAGCTGCTGAAGCTGGAGATTAATTGCACATGTGGGGCTAGAGTAAGGATCAATCAGAGAGCAGAGTGCCTAAGGCAAGCTATATGAACAAGCTGCTCCAGTCCAGAGAACACCAGGCCCCCGAGGCAATTCAAGTAAACAGGTTGCTAAGCAGAGGGGTGTCATGTGACATCAACCTGCCAAATGTATAAATAAACATGTTGCAGTGATTGAGCAGTTCCTTTCCTCCCATCCAGAAAGATGGCTCTACCTGAACTCAGTTTTCTGTAATCTGACTAATATTTATTTTTCCATCCTTCTATTCCCCTTTCCCCCAGAAACTGTAAGAGCTGCTCTGGACATGGCAGGTATAATTTTAGCCTGGAGGGTTCTAATCTGCTCACCGTTGGATGCAGCAAAGGTCCAAGGTTCAGCCTATCTCCACGATGCTTTGGAATGTGTTAGTAAGAAATGAAGTCACCAAGTTCTGTGCTGGCAGAAAAGTCACAGAAGTTAAATGATTACTAGGCTCATTCCCAGTGTTTTCGGATGAAGCCCTCTGTGACCAGACAGGAAGGTGCTGCTTCTCAATGTGGTGGGTGAGATCCCTGGCTGCTGTGCCTTCTCCCTGTCCCTATCGTATCCCAAGCCCTCTGCTGTCAGACACTCCCTTGGCTGTCCCTTTGGCCATCTTCTGATCAGTTAGTGTGGTGGTTGACTCAGGTATCCTGAGCTGTGATTGTTCTGGGTTTTCAGCTTTCCCAAGTAGTTTGGTCCATAACAATAGACAGCCTCTGATTCAAGTACTCACAACTTTTTAGCCATGTAATGAATCTGTTCTCTAAAGTTAACTTGTTTTGCATATCCTTGAAGTGGATTTGAAAAGTTTGGGAAACTGGTGAAGAAGACAGGAGGAAAGAGAGAAGAAAGAAATATAAAGAAGAACAAAACAGAGAAACAACAAAGAACTAGAAACAATGTTCACTCTCATATAAAAACAGCAACAGACAATAAAACAAAATAAAAGCAAAAACAAAACCAAAAGCAAGATAAGCGAACAAATACAAAGAAAATAAGAAAAAAATTCACTTTAAGGTGTGTTTCTAGTGTCCCTGCCAGACAAACTGGGAACTCAGGGCCCAGAACATGTTGATTAATCCCAGAAAGTCAGCCATAGATTTACTTCAGAGTGGTGATAATCCCAGCAAGCCTGCACTTTTAGCTCCACTAAAGTTCAGGCTGGTTTTTGGTGATGGAATTCGATTTGTACAGCCTGGAACACTTTGTGTTCCTCTTGCTGCCTTGAATTTGGCTGTCTCCTGGTTTGAACTTGGCTCTTTGACCTCCTGACTTGAACTTGGTTATGCCTTGCCCTTACACCGAGAGCTGCTAGAGAGTGCATGCAATTGCTCTGAGTTCCCAGCTCAGTTGGCCCCTCTCCAAGATGACCACTGGTCATTTGCCTTCTCTTGGGGATATCTGAACCTGAATAACTCATCAGCCACTGCAATTTTCTGTGTCTACTGCTCTGTTCCACTGGTGCATTTCTTAGTGGAGGACTCTGGGATTGCCAGTGGTCACCGTGCTTCTGCAGGTTTAGTCTGCCTTTCCATGCAGCGAGTCAGGGCTCAGGGTGAAAGTGCCACGTGCCACCTACTTCTTCTGCTTCGAAGTCTTTCTTTGCTCTCCCTATGGGCTTTAATTCTTGCTTCTGATCCTTGCTGGGTTCTGGGGACCCAAATGCCTCCTTCTCTTCCTCATGTTGCTATATTCCTATATCTGGGCACCAAATCACAGAGAAGCTGTTAACCACTCCACCAACTTCCTGGAAGTCTCAAGTATGGTTCTCTTTAATGTCTCACTACTAGAAATGTGAACATTTGTAAGTTATGGGATTTACAAAATTTTTGTGCCATTTACATTGCCAAGTTGTTTTCATTGTGCTGTGACAATGATTTGTAATGCAAATTATAAGTATCAGGTTCTTCCTTTTCTTTATAGTTCTCAAAAATTTCTTTCAGATTTTTGTTGTCTCTCTATTTCCACTTGTTCATTAAAAGGTGGTGCAGTCAAATGGTCTGAAGTTTAGGAAAGAACTACATTTAAGTTGTAAGAGTTTCTCAGAGAATTACAGAATCTCATGAGACATTGGCATTTTGTTTCCAGGATATAACAGGTTGGATCTCCACATTTCTTGTTCTCTTCCATGTGAGTTCTCATTTGCTTCAACAAATGAGAACAAAAGAGCTTTTCCCAGATGTCCAACTATCTTTCAGAAGGGAGTAACTAGAATAGTTGTAATTAAATTTGATAATTACCTTAAGTGGGAAAAAATTTCTGAAGTACCTTGACTCTCCCAAAGACTGCACTGTAATGGTGCGTGTGTGGTGATAATTGGATCCTGTAAAGACGTGAGGTTGCAGACTCAGAAACACATATCTCAGGTCTGATTTCTTCTCCAACTCACACTGGATTTCAGAACAATCACTCATCAGTCAAGAACCGTGGTAACTGGATGCAAGCAGGTAAGTGTGTCGGATTTCTGTATCAGGGAGAATCAGAAAGGTGAAAGGATGGATCAGCATTTTGGGTAAGTGAATGTAGTGGGGAAAGTTTTGGGTTTGAAATAGGCCCAGAGTCAATAACATGCAGGAAGGAAGTGTATGTTCCGAAGCATTAACTGAGCCTAGAAATAGAAGTGTGCCCCACCCCCTTCCCCCATCTAATCACTGAGTTTATTGATGAAATTTATGGTAATCTACACTGACACTGATGGTCAGTGCTTAACAGAAGTGATAATGAAACCTGGATTTTGAGTGTTTACAGGCAGTAATTTCAAAACTAGTGTTTTGACTAATTTACCTCACTAAAATCAGAGACCATATTTTTCAGAATTATTACATGTTTGCACATGATACTTCTACGCTTGTAAGCAGCAGTAGCATAGGCCTACAGGAATCATGTAGCCCAGTGATGAAGTGTTTCATGTTAATCTCAGCAGCAAGAATAGAAACGGTTCTTCTGACCCTATGTGCATGAAGCATATAATGGAGATAGTAAGTGTGTCTTTGCTGAAAATATCTAGGACTAATGATTGTGTGAGGCTACTTTTCCTGCAGTGGTCATTAAAGCAGCACTCAAGAAGAAGTGTCTTATACTTGTGGGTTTCAGAGGTATCTATCATGCTGAGCATATTTAGGAAATATACCATTTTTCTTCATTTTGTGGAACCAGAAATTAAAAATAGATAATTTTATAGTTCAAATACTGTGTTAGTTTCTGCCTACACTATTTTATCAAGTGTTTATATTTAAGGACATATGGTTTATGTAGAAGAATTATATGGTTGAATATTTTCATGACTGTTTCATGCACTTTGGTTTCTGACATGAGACAAAATGGGGTTTTCTGTTTTTATTCTAATAGAAAAGTTACTCTTGGAATTCTTCAGGGATGGGTAGCATGAAATCACAGTTTACACTTCACATTTTCTGATGAGCTCGCAATCTTTGTTCATAATTGATTGATTTGTAGAAAACAAATTTGCATATAAATGGATATGCTTTACAACCCAAACTATGAAATAAAATATCAACCATCTAAAACAAAATGAAAAGGTATAATAAATTACATTAGTATATCAGGATTATTTGGAGAAGAAACTACTTCATGCTCTTGGACTAGCACTGTGGTTAAATGTAATATGACTTAGTTCTCCTTCCATCTGCATGTCCCAATGCACACAAGTAGCATATGTATTTGTAAAATCACCTATTTTCTTTATAAAGTTTCCTCGTTTACCATGAAAATAATTACAATGGCTGCCATGTAGATTTTTGAAGAATGAAGAACATACCATGCCTTCCCTAACATAGGTCTATACACTATTAATGCACTTTTAGTTCCTACCTTTAATATCAGAAACTTTTAGGAATAAAAGCTTCATATATATAATTGTAAGTGCACGGTAGTTTTAGATAGAGAACACTGGACTTCAACTCATGTGATAAAAATAGCTCATGCTGTATGTTTCGATGCAAGAATTTCTGGCTCTGCAGACACGTGTTAGGTGCTGGATGTGCCAGGGTGGCCTCCAAAGATTTGGCGATAGCACTGTTGCACTTATCTCACACTGTCATCGGAATACTGAGGAATTTCTCTTCACTTTGCCATTATATCTTTCTTTCTGTCACCAAATGAAGATTAAGATCCAAAGATCAGTTTCTCAAGTACCTGGTTTTAGCCAACTCCTTGGCCATTCTGTTTAGAGGAGTTTCTGAAACAATGGCAGCTTTTGGCTTGAAAGATTTGCTCAGTGATGTTGGATACAAACTTGTTTTCTGTGTTCACAGAGTAGGCGGGGGTGTGTCTATTGGTAAGACTTGCTTCTTACGTGTTTTCTAGGTGATTATGATTGTCGCTGGGAATTTCAGCTTGGTAGATCTTAAGCAAACGGCCCCAAGTAGGTAGGTATCTTCAGTATCCTCTGTCAGACCTTACACATTCAGTTAAACACAGTGATTCTTATGCACATCATTGAAAAATGGAGTCATAAAAGCACCACATAAAAGATACTGTTCTGGTGTCCATCACCAGAAGCTAGAATAATCCTGCCTGTGACACTGCTGTCCATCCCTGATGCATTTGTGTGGGGCTCATGCTCTGAACCAGCAGCTCCTTGCTCTCTATTCTGTAGGGGCACAAGTAAACAATGAAGCATATTCCTAAGACCAACATCCCATATAGATCCTCTCCTGAAAGCAGAGCCAACAGAACCATCATTTGCTGGTCAGTACCTTTGTCTATTTCTATACCTTCTCCTCCATTTTTCAAGATTTTAAAAATCTCTATAATAATTGCAACAGGTTCCAATGGAACATGGCTGCAATTGTCACTGGGTTTGGCACTCAGGATTGACTTCTTAAGTCTGACCTTACTTGAGAAAAAAAGCCCGGAGAAAGACAGAAAAGAAGGAAGGCAGAAATGAACCTTTCCTGTAGGCCCTTGGAGAGAATGAATGAATTCTCCAGGGAGGAGTGGAAATGCCAGGACCCTGATTTAGACAGGGAGGTGACATTGGAGAACTACAGGAGCCAGGTCTCCCTGGGTGAGGATGACTTTCTTCTAGAGATCGGGATCTTCCCTGTGTATCTTTGCATTTGTCTTTGTACACCTTTGGGGAAACTGCATCACTAAATTTCAGATCCTTCCTTTTAAGGGAGAAATGAAAACCAGGTTGATTCTAAAAAGAAAGGCTTTCAAAGTGATACCTGGATTCTAACTTTCTCCTCTCTTCAGATGATTTCCCTAGTTCATGCTAGATTAGTGATGCTTCATAAAGCCTGAAATCACATTGTCTTCTAGTCGTGTTTAGAAATGCTCTGACTCTTTGTTCTTACTCTTGTGCTTTTGACTTTGTACTTCTTTAAAGATGAGCTAGATATCTGTATATTTAACATGTTTCTGAGCAGTTAAAAGACAGTCATTGAACAAATGTTTGAAATATTTCTAGACCTATATATGATGTCCTTTCTTGTTGACTGAACAAAAGGCAGTAGATTGTATTCCAGAAAAGCCATAGTTCATCATGTTCCTTTTGTCTTAAAAGCAGGAATCTCTCTCTATCATTGGAGTATTATCTCTATTTTGGAGCAAGGTAAACAGTCCTGGACTGTGGAGAGTGAAGCAAAAATACAATCAGGTAGGTAGGGATGTGACCAAGGTAAGGATACACATAAGAGCTCAGATGAGGGCAGAGGAAGTGGTTCTGTTCCATGTTGTTTGGGAAACCCTCCACAAATGAGAAGTCTGTGGGAAAGGCAAGATCTTACAAGATTTCAAAGGAAACCCTCCCTTTACTATCACCATCTTGTTCTGAGACTTGTGTATTTATTTTCTAGTCCACTTGGATTTGTTTATTTTCTGCAGAGACCAGGGCAAATCTGTATTTTTAGATTTAACACTCTGTTATCTGGTTCCTGTGACTTCTTTGGCTTATTGACTTTGAGAGGGATGGAGAGGTTTATTTCCGAATGTGCCACCTGCCCTTTTGGTTCTTTTTTCTGTACTATCTGATCCTTGGTTCTAAGATCAGGATCTGCCTGGTTTTCATTCTCATTTCATGCTCATCTCCTAAGGGAGACCTTAGGAGATCAGTGATCATCTTTTGGCTTTATGGAGTGTCACATCGCCTCTTGAGGGAACAATGGCAATGTCAGAATTTTTTTCCAGGACAGGGTGTCAGTGTGATCAAATATAATCTTTCCGTTGGAGGTGAAAATCAGAGGTGTACAATTTTATCCTGAGGAGAATGACCTCATATCTGAGAGACTGTTTACCAAACTCCTGCTCACGTTTACTTGTTTGTCCCATGTACACAGCTTTGTTCATTGTCTGTCTCCAAATATGTTTTAATGTAGCAACTTGAAGAACTGTATTAACTTAAGAGTATTTTCCAAAATGGTTGAGGTCAGAAATGTTTCAGATTTCAGGATTTGAAGAATTTTGGAATACTTACTGTGATGTTAGATGTTGACCATAATTCATCAGGTTGGAGATATACAAACTTTGGAATATTTGAATATTTTTGGGTTAGGGATGCTTAACCTGTATTATAAATGAACATTAAAAATTTTAATCAAGTGTTTCATAGTTTAATGGTCCTCAGAATTTTAGGTTTTATATCTATAAATTTGTCTCTTGGGTTGGGTGATTAATACATTTTATATATTTTACAGGATTTCCCTCTTTTATGGTTTTCTATTTGAGAATTATGACTCAGCATCAGTTTTTTAGATCTTATTCAAACCCTAGAATTTTATAAAAACATTCTTAGACCTTTTCTCTTTTACCTGAGTTGGTCCATACTATTAAAATGTCTTACCCAATTGATTAGAATTTTAAAATTGAGAATTGTTTGATACCTTGAGATTGGAAATATTTTGTGGGTTTAGTGTGCTCATCCCAGAAATGCCATGATAGGCAACCTTTGCTTAAGGACTGGGATGATTTCTAAAAAATTCATTGTTAGGCAAATCTGCCACTATACAGACATCACAGAGTGCATTTGCACAAACTGAGACACTTGCAGTGTCACAAAGTGACAAAATCTCATGTGACCATTATCACTTAAATGAGTCAAAACCTTATGTGATACATGGTTGTGAACAGATTTACCAATGACTATGTAGGATACCTCACATTTTCTATCAGATATTTTTTTCTAAATATGACTTGGGTTTTGTTTCTATTTCACTGACCTTTTAAGATGTTGATATAAATGTTTAATTGAAATAATATTGACTAGACTCATCATTTATCTCTTGGTATACTAAATGAATATTTATGTATCTCATATTTCATTGAGAACTTATCATCTTCTATTCCATTTACATTGTTAGTGCTGTGGTTTATACCACTTCCATGCTACACTTAAAATTCAGAAGAATGTATGTTAACCTTGCAACCAGATGTTTTTAAATTCTTTATTTTCCTGATCTTGCTATTTGTATTTTGAAATTGGGAATTATTTATTTATTATGTAAGCGATTTGATTATGTTCCATTATAGTAGTATAGGGTGCACTCCCTTAATTTTTTATTGTGGGAACAGTAATTATGCATAAAGTATGCATTGATTCTTTTTGTTTTCTGATATGAGAAATGCACATGTCTACTACCAATCGGTATGTGATTAAGGTACTCAAAAAAAGATAATTCTGGATTTAAAATTATATTGTGAGTGGTTTGGTCATAAAGTACTGAAAATATTTTCTGAAAGTAATTTTAAATATATATAATATTTCCTTTGGTTTTTATTGAGGAATTTTATGCTCTTCTCTATTAATATTTGCAGACTAGAGCTGACAATCATCCTTCCTCTGTTCATTATAAATATTGCTTATGGTGGTATGTTTTTCAATATAAAATATTCACTTTTCATTTCTACTTAATAGGAAACCTAAGGATTTTTCTATCTTTCAGATACTTTGGTTATATTTGTTGTTAAGGTATTATCACCAAAAAAGAATCTTAAAAAGGGAAAATTAATCCAAACATTGATTTTGGGAAGTTATGAAAGAAATGATGTTGAAGATTTTGATTTCAGTCAAGTCTAGCAAAATGCACATGAGTTTGAGGGTCATTGGGGACACCATGAAAAAAATTACAAAGCATTGGCTATGATTCCTAAAATAAATCCCACAGATATAAGAGCTCAACCACATTACAGGTTCTGGGATAATGTCTCTTCGAAGCAGAAAACTTTTGTAAGGAAATGTATCTATTAGTATTATAAACAGAAGTCATATATGTGACATTTATTAAAACACAACAAAAATTGACCTATTCAGGAAACAAGTATATGAAATGCTTTGAAAATAAGATTGGAATAAGCTTTCAGTCCTATAGAGCTAAGGTTGAGAAACTTGAAACTGAAGGAAAATTTATCAATGTAATTGTGGTGGATTAACTAATCATCAATTTGTAACACCCAGGTGAACTGAATCAGCATGGTGTAGGGTGTGGAAACCCCACCTGAGGATTGTTGCCAACAACACAAAAAGAGAAACAGAGGGGAAGATGGTGCTGTTGATTTTCCTGTAGAAGCGTGTCATGGTGGCTTTCCTGATATGAACTCTTTCGTTCTCATCATAGGAGGAGCTCGGGTCCTCACTGTCACTGAGGCTGGTTGCGGTTCTCTTTGTGTAAGCTCTGACCCTTCACATCACTTCCTGGCTCCCATGCACATCCCTGTCTGCTGGCACAGATCTTTCATCAAAATGGTGTAGACATTCTGGCTTCCACCACTGGTCTTTGGGCCTTGCCAGTGCAGATTGTTGATTCAGACTTGCACACAATATTGCTATGGGCTCTAGGCCTCCAGTTAGACTTGTGGAGGACACTGCCATGGGATGGAGGTCTTCAGCTGGACTCGTGTGGGACGTTGCTGTGGAATCGAGGCCCTCAGCTAGAGTTTTTGGGTCTCTAGTGAGTGGACAGATTTCCTAAACTCTTTTGCATTTGACTACTTGGGTGAATATTATAAAAAAATCTTATAAATTATGTGCCCTTCATTAAATCTTTTCCCTTGTAAACCCTGATTACAACAGTAATAAAGTTGAGAAATTCATTGTGCCTCTGCTTCACCACTTCAAAGAATTCTTCCTTATGTCAACAAAAGGTTACTAACAAATGTAGGAAATTTTTAATGCATCCTTTATTGCTTATACAATATCAGAAATTACACATTAGAGAAAAACCTTACAATGCCTGAGGGAAGGGTTTTACAGGAAACTCAAACCTTACAATTTGTCAGAGATTATTCTGGTTAGAAATGTTACAAATGTAATCAGCGTTCTGCAGCTTTCATCCAGTTTACAAACCTTATAAGATATCATAGAATCCAGCAGAGAGAAGCCATATAAATTTAGTGTTTGTGACAAGTGCTGTAGTCCAAACTCAAATCTTATATGTCATCAGAAAATTTATATTGGAGAGAAATATTACAGATATACTCAATGTGGCAAAGCACTTCTTGAGCGTTCAAGTGTTGAATACAACGTAAGAAAATTTATACTGGAGAGGAGCCTTACAAATCCAGTGAGTTTGGAAAGACTTTTAGGTGAAGCTCAAATAAAAACAATCATCAGAGAATTCATTCATAACAGAGACCTTACAAATGTGATGAATGTGACAGGTGCTTTAACCACATCTCACACCTCAGAAGGCACCAGATAGCTCATACTGCAGAGAAACCATATAAATGTTACATGTACAGCAAGGTGTGCAGTCAGAACTCAACCTGGCCATTCATCAGAGAGTTCATACTGCAGAGAAACCTTAGAAATGTAAAGTGTATGTAAAGCCTCTATGGAATATTCAAGCCTTATTCAGCATAAGAGAATCCGCAGGAGAGAGAAGCATCACAAATGTAATGAATGTGACAAAGCCTTTATGTAATTTGCAAATATTACCAGACATCAGGAAATGCGTGCTGAAAAAATCACAAAGTTAATGTATACGGTACATTGCCATTAATTTGGTATGATATGAATTTCAATAAGATCATAGAGCGTGGAAGATAATGGATGTAGAGCTACCATCTAGTTCATCACAATTTGTTGAAGCATCCTTCCTTAGATTGTTTGGTATCTGAGATTGTTAGACAGGACTGCTCTACTAATTTAATCATGAGTCTGAAATAGACTAATAACTGAAGAGACTATCATGATGAGATTATGATAGGTTATTGGAGACTGCTTTTGTGGTACAAATAATAGATGATGAAAAATTGTTCTGTAACATAAATGAAATATTAATCGTAATTTTGAAGACTAAATGTACAGATTACCAAAACACTAGCCAGAAGAACCAGTGTAGAATGTTTGTGTAGGATTTCTATTTTACCACTGAAATTGTATTTCAGTATCATTTTATTTACAGTGTACCATAAAGCTAATTTAATTTTATTACTTTAAAATTGAAAAATTGATATTTCACATGTAACAAATTGAATAAATTAATGATAATAACTTGTGTATACTCTAATTCAAAATATTTTACCAAGTACCCAGTACAATTTTACCCCCTTTCAGTATCAGTGATGAAACCCAGGGGAATTTTATCACTAAGCTACATCTTCAGCACTTTTTTATTTTTTATTTTGAGACAAAGTTCTGCAACATGCCCAGGCTGGCCTTCAATGTGAAGTCTTCCTGCCTCAGCCTCCTGAGTACCTGAGCTTCCAGGCTTACTCCAAATTGAACACATGACCCTTGTTCTGAGCTGTACCCACAGCCATTTATGTTTTTTTTATTTTGAGACAGCATCTTGTTAAGTTGCTAAGTTGCCCATGTGGACTCAAACTTACAGTCCTCTTGCCACAACCTCCCAGAGTGCTGGGATTATAGGCATGCCTAGCTCTAATCTTTTCACCGATAACCCAACTTTCATTGAAAGAATGCCTCCAACTTAACTAGTATTTTAGGGTTTTAGTCATAGAATTTTAATCATTCAGTCAGAGTTTCTAATTAGCATGTGATAATCAAGTTACAACGTTATAATGTGTGACCTTTATTTAACCTATGTATTCTAATTCTGGGGATTTGTTGGGCTCAGACTGGAGGTTACAGGTCCCTGTGATAAATATCTTACAACATGAATCACAGTGAATAAAAATCAATCATGTATTATAAATCTTAGATCAGTTCTATCAACCCAGGCTGATATCAGCTCATTTGTTGAATGGTATCTGTATAGATTCAGCTTGACTGTAGCCATTTAGAGTTGTAGCCACCACGATTGCCCCAGAGTAATTAGGGTCTTTTTGTGCATAGTGTCCCAGGCCACTTATAAACAGGAAACAACAACAACAACAACATTAGACTGTCATATGGAGATTTTCAATCAGACATGTTCCAATAATTTGACTCTTTGGTATTATTTTCAGGTAAACTAGGAACATTCTGAGTTGAATGAATTCACTTGTGTCCAGCTAGCTCATACATATGCTCCTACTTATAACCCAAAGTACAGAGATTCAGCTGTTCTTGGTGCTGCCCAGGACTGAGATTCTCTAATATACCCAATATGTGGCACTCCCTGGGGTCCTAATTCTGTTTGCCTCTGCTGTGTCTTGACATCTTGGTACCTGTTCTCACGCACTAGAACTGAATTGTTCCAGGAAAGTATTAAAAAAATTTGTTTCCTTAGTGTCTAAGTAATAGGTACCTTAAGTACTTTAAGTAATATGTGTACACAGATTGACAATTTACACTTTCTCTCTCCACACTCTCTTCCTTAGATATTTGTGTTTTGGTAAAGGAAATAGCAGAGAACTGCAAAGTCAGATTATGCTTCCCCAACTGCTGCTTTGTTCATGAATACAAACCATGTGATTATATTTCTGTACATCATTTTTTGTGCCCAAATAAGGCATATAGCTTGCATTTGTTTTAATAATTTGATGAACATGTAATGAAATCAACAAAATGCACTGAGTATAATGAAGATTGTTGAGGTATTTTTAGAGTCAGAAATAAATATGTATACTTTTACTCCTCTGGCTTTCAATCCTTGGGAATAATTAGCAAAGGATCAGTGTCTTAGTTTCTGAGTTACCCATTGAAAATGAAAAGACACACTTCTTTTTTTTTTTTTTTTTTTGCGGCACTGGGGATTGAACTCACAACCTCGCACCTGCCAGATGGTCGCTTAAGTCACTGAGCCAAACTCCCAGCCCTGGTTTTTTGGACAGAGGGTCTCACTGTGTAGCTCAGGCTGATCTTGCGCTCACTTTGTAGCCCAAGCCGGACCTCGAACTCACAACGCTCCTCCTACCTCAGCCTCCTGAGTGCTGGGATTAAAGGCATGCACCACCACGCCGGGCTAAGGTGCATTGTTAATTATGTGTTCATTACTTGAAAATCGTTTAGTTAATTTGCACTACTGGTTTCATGCAGAAGTGGAATGTACTTGTATCCCAAACTTGGCACATACATTGCGTGTGATGGGGTTATGTACACTTCAGTAGTGTATGGAAATGTTTAGTTCATACCGAGGTATTCTGCAGTGGACAGGGCGATTTTCTCAATCATTTTCAATACCAGTGTCAAAGAGTAAGGAAATGTTGTAGGAGTTTCATGATAGTGAATGGATGGGCTTTAGGTGAGCCCACTTACTGTGGTTTAAACTTCTCACTAGTGCCGAAGGAGGCAACCCACAGGGTTTCTTCCCAGTTTGCCCAGACGTTGATAAGAAGAGAAAGAAGGATGGGTGAGGCTCAAAAGCTGTTAGTTGACAAATCCAGTACTAAAAAATAAAACCAATGAATTCCACATTGAATACTTATTACTGTTTCTACTTGATGAAGGGATATTTTTCTCATGCTAATAACTGTACACATTCTTTTTGCTGTGTTTATGTATGTATTAACCTTTTATGAAGTATGATTGTATAAAATGTAATACCATTCAGATGCCCAGATAACTTGTGATAATATTACAGTACAACATGTGTCCAACTTACAGACATTCAAGTTGAGAACTTTCAAAGTGGTGAATGGACCTCGCACTAAGAATATTTGTAGATAGGAACAAATCACAAAAACAACTCAAGTGTCCACTGGACATTGTCACAGTCGTGCCACTGTGTGCTTACTGTATATGCGATAGTGTGCAGTTGTACAGTACTGTATTTTGTGTACAAGACTCAATTTTTGGACTTATGAACAAATCTGATGAATGTTCCATCTTTTCTTCTTGTTTCTCCCATTTCACTTTAATTTGTTTTCTTTTCTTTTCTTTTCTTTTCTTTCTTGCTTTTTTCTTTTCTTTTAAGAGAAAATGGACACAGAAAAGAGAAACAAAATGCAAAACAGACAAATGAACAACCACAAATCTGATATGATAACATTATAGGTTTACAAAGTGAGATGGTTGGAATTTGACAGTAGTTGTAATATTGCATATCATTACCTTCAAAGAGGTTGCTCAGATCAACAGATATAGACATGTAAATTTGATCTAATCATATGAGTATTAACTGTTCTTTTTCAATAGCTAATGCATTTAGTAACATAGTCGTTTTAACTATCTTATGTACACCTATTTATAAATTTAGGTCTTTTTCCTTTTCCCTTCCTTCTTTTCTTCTTTCCCCTTAGAATACCTCTTCTAGTCTGTAAAATAACTGCCCATATCATCAGGCCTAATATAATCAAACAAAATAGTTCAGAATAAAGCCAATAAAAAATAAAACAATGGTCACAGAAAAGAGAAACAAAAAGCTAAAGGGACCAACACAAAACAACGAATCCGATACTGTAACATTATAGGTTTACAAAATGAGATGATTGGAGTTTGACAGTGGTTGTAACATTGTATATCATTACCTTCAAAGGGATTTCTCAGATTGACGGATATAGACATGTAAAATTGATCTAAACATATATCAACTGTTCTCTCTCAATAGTTAATGTATTTAGTAGTATAGTCATTTTGACTATCTTATGTATGCACACATATAAATCTATATTTTTTTCCTTTTCTCTTCCTTCTTTTCTCCTTTCCCCTTGTAATACCTCTTGTTATCTTCAAAATGACTGCCCATACCATCAGGCCTAATATAATTAAACAAAATAGTACAGAATAAAACCAATAGAAGATAAAACAATGGAAGCAATACATAGTAATACAACGTTCATTTCTATAATGCCTCATATTATCTTCTAAACAGTTGCCTATATCATCTGTTATAATACAATCAAACAAACCAAAATAGGTTAAAATCACTCAAAACAGAACAATGAAAGCAATACAGGTTTCAAAACAAGGTGATCAAATATCAATAAAGGCTATGCTAGTATATTTTGTTATCTTTGGAAGAGCTGTCTATGTCATCATATATAATAAAATTAGGCAGGATGAGATAGAATGAGATCAAACTAAACAGCTCATTGAAGACATTACTGGACTCAAATCCCAATGATGGATTATTCAATTGTCTGCCCCACTGGGTGACATCCCTCTGTCATTGTTTCTGGAGCTATGGACTTTTTTCTCTCTCTCTAAAATGTCCTTCAGTATTCTTTGTAGGGTTGGCTTGGTTGTCATGAATTCCTTTAGTTGTTCTTTGTCGTGGAAGTATCTTGTTTCTCTGATGATTTTGAAAGATGGTTTTGCAGGGTACATCAATCTGGGTTGGAAGTTGTTTCCTTTCAGGGCTTGAGATACTTTACTCCAAGCTCTTCTGGACCTGATGGTTTGTGTTGAGAAGTCTGTCGTGATTCTGATGGGTTTTCCTTTGTAGGGGATCTGTTTTTTTGTTTTTGTGTTTTTTACTGTAATAGCTTTTAATATTCTGTTTTTGTGTTGAATTTCTGGGATCTTGATTATTATATGTCTGGTTGTAGGTATATTTTGGTTATGTTTAGCTGGAGTTCTACACACTTCACTTATCTGAAAGTCACTTTCTGGTCCCATGCTTGGAAAGTTTTCTGAAATTATTTCTGTAAATAGGCTTTTAATTTGATTTGTATTGACCCCTGCTTTTTCACTCACACCTTTTATTCTTAAGTTATGTTTCTTTGGGTTGTCTTGCAGCCATTGTATTGTTACTTCCAGGTTTCTTGTTATTTTTAAGAGGTCTTTTCTTTCATGATTACATGCTGCAGACCTGTCTTCAAGGTTTGAAAGTCTATTTTTAGTTTCCTTCAGGTGGTTTTGCCAGCTTTCATTGGAGTTTTTGAATTCTTGTAATCTCTTTGAATCCAATGGCAGGACAAGATGGTGGAATGGTAAACAGCAGGGTAAGTGGCCTCCCTGAAAGATACCATCCAGATGCTGGAATATAGCAACATGGGGAAGACAAGAAGGAGGGAGGCGGGTCCTCTGGACCCAGGAAAAATCTAAAGCGAGAATTGAAGCCCACAGAAAGAGTGGAAAGAGGCACTTAGACAAGGAGGGCGGTGGCTGGAGGTGTCTCTGCCTGGAGCTGGACCCGCTTTGTGAAAGGAATTGCTGCAACCTGGGGATGCACGGTCCGAGAGCTGCAGGTGCCACAGTGACAACCCTGGAGTCCTCAGCCCAGTGAGACAGTGTCAGAGGACAGCAGCAGTGGACAGGGGGAGCAGACCTGGAGAACTGTGAGTGAGGAGGTCCCCACCCTCCCGCGTGAGGGGAAGATTGGTGGGGAGACATCTTGGTGTTGGGCTGGGGACTCCTGGCTGGCGTGGACCCACGGAGGTTGGTCAAGCTGAGCCCTGCCCCTGTGAGCATACTGGGGCCCACCTCAGAGGGTCCCTGTGGGTGACAGGCTTGGTCTGGAGACAGCAGCTCCTCACACTCCAGGGGCGTTGTGGAGAGTCCACGGGTGACTGGCCACCAGCCCATGTTTGCAGGCGGCCACTGGCCACTGCACACACCACCCCACCAGCCATCACAGAGCCAAGGCAGGCTGGGAAACGGCAGTGGACAGTGCTGTAACAGTGGCCCCAGTGGCAACCATCAGATATTCATAGTTGGCACCAGCTGGAGGAACCAGCCTCACTTTGGAGAGGTTGTGGTCAATGCATGGAGTGCCTGGGTCCCCAGTACCAATTTGCCCAGGGAAACCCAGGAATATGCCAAGACAAAGAAGCAGGGTCAGTCTCTGGCCTCCAGTTGAAGCAGAACAAGCCCAAGAGATGCAAATGCAGAGGAGATCAAGAGTCCCACAACTGAAATTTGTGAGGTGATGGCAACCAAAATAAAGAAACAACTTCAAGAAGCTATAAAAGAAATTAGAAAAGAAATACTAACTCAATTAAAGGAGAAATGAAAATCATAATAAAAGAACTGCTAGGCAACTCTAAAGGAGACATAGATGAAAAATGGAGCATAGGAAAATGAGGGAAATCTGGAATGAACAATACAAAAAAAATTTAGAACACATTCACTTTAATTTGTAAGACTTTATGTTTCACATTTCCTTTTACTTTATTTTCAATTTTATCTATTATAAAGACTAATTCAGTTTGTACTGTAAAATGTGTACTTAAAGTTCAAATAATTAATTAGGCCAAAGTCTCATTTTATGCAGTAAATGATGTGGTTGATACCATCTGCAAAATGAATTATTTGTAGTTTTATTTTACAAGGTCTGATAGTCCCTTCATTCTACTTGATGTCTGTGCCAACCTGGAATAGTCTGTTTGCATGTTGGTATCACTAATGCCAAACTGGATGACCCTGGAGGGCAGTTGGTTAAGGGGACTGCACACTGTGGGAACCAGAGGAGAACCTGGTTCAGACGCCTGGGATAGGCACAGCTCATAATAGGCCTAGGAGTCCACATTGCCAGACATTACAGTCTATCAAAAGTGGATTTAGGTCAAAATCTCCTAAATTTTGTATGTTGATATGTACTCATATTAGTAATAGTTTCTGTGAGTCAAGTAGAGGCCATAGGATACCAACGTTGAGTCTCTTCAGTATGCATATTTAGATGTGGGAATCCTTGTATACGAACAGTGGGAACATAAAGTAAGACAGCCATCATGGAAATCAGTATACAAATTTCACAAATCAAGAATAGAACTACCTAGGAGTCCACATTGCCAGACATTACAGTTTATCAAAAATGGATTTAGGTCAAAATCTCCTAAATTTTGTATGTTGACATGTACCCATGTTAGTAATAGTTTCTGTGACTCTAGTAAAGGACATTGAATAACAACGTTGAGTCTCTTCAGTACTTGTATTGAGATGTGGGAATCCTTGTATAGAAACAGTGGGAATATAAAGTAAGACAGCCATCACTGAAATCAGCACAAAAAATTCACAGTAGCCTGGCATGTGAGATTCTGGATATATATGTAAAGAAATTGATTTCATATTTCTCACTCCACTGAACCATTACTCATAATATTCAGTACTATATAGGAAAATCTGGGTCTATCAGTGGAAGATTGGGAAATATTAGTGATATATATATATATATATATATGAATATTCCTTAGCCTTAGAAAAGTACTTTTCCAAGTGTGACAACATGAATGAATCTTGCATTCAAAATCCTAAGTGACATAAAAAAATGAAAAAGACAAACACTGATCTCTCTTATATGTGTAATCTTCAAGCATTCAAAGCATAAAAGTAGAGATTGCAACCGTATTTATCAGTGGCTGTGATATGATCAGTGGAATCTCAGTTACGGTTTATAAAATTGAAGCTCTGGTGGATAGGAAGGTGTACATATCTAACATGCAAAATGATCACTACAGTTAACGCTAATGTAATTTATAATGGAGATTGGTAACTAAGTTTCAGGGACTATCATCAAATTGTTAACTATGTGATGTGATGGATATGTTTGGTTTATTTAATAATATCCACAATATACATACTTCACAATAGCATGTTTTACAACCACGTACACACACAGTTTTAAAAATAAATCGAGACCATGCATGTAAGTGAAATAAATCAGACCCACATGGTAAACAACTAGTGTGAGAATCTGAAAGAGTGCCCGAGATCCAAACTGTACAATAGATATTGTGAATAGAGAAGACACTGTTCAAAAGAAAAGAAAACTTTTGGTGGCAGAAAAGGTAAAGGAAGGAAGGGAAAAGGAAAAAAAGGAATATATACACAGGACTTGTCTCTCTTGGTTCATTGAGGTGAAAGTTTTGTGCTAGTAATTTTCTGAACAATGTTTCGCGTCTGTATCTTGTACTCTAAACAACTACTATGAATATAACAGTGTGCAAGGTGTTGCTTATTGTTACTTTCCTACTGGCCTATTTTGAAACTCTATTTTATTTTTATTTTTCACTTTTTTCTGTTTAAAATAGCAACAAACAACTGGAGAAATCTCTCAAATGAATAAGTGAACAAATGCACGAGAGATACCTATAAACCATTATAAAATATAAGTGATTTCAATATGACTCATAATAAACTTTTTCACTTACAGAAATTCTTTCTGTAGAATGCACTGAGCCATTTTTTCATGACTTTATGTTTTCCTTTGGTCACAGTGTTAGCAGCTCTGTTTCCCCTTACTAAAACGTCCTAGAAACGCACAGCGCTGCTCCTGGGTGTAAAATGAGTGGATAATGAAGTAAGTAAATAGTTTTTGGTGTGCTTGTTTCTTATGATTTGTATTTTAGTAATTTCTATTTGTACATTTATTATGTCACTCCTTCTGCTTGCTTTGGTATTGTTTTGTTTTTTTCTTGTTTCTTCAGCAAAGACCACAGAGAATTTGTTTAAAATTCTTCCTCTTTTCTAGATAAGGCGTTAATGGTAATACGTTTGTTTCTGATACTGCTTTAAAGCATTTTTATCATTCTTTTTGAAGTCCTTTATTAGATTATTAGCTATAATTCTTTTTCATTGTATAAGTCAATTTGGAGTTAATATTATCTATTTCATTTGTATGCTACATGTACATCTATTATATTTAAACTGCACATTTAGATAACCTCCTGCTTTAAAATGAACTTATTTTTATAGATTGTAAGAGTACTAGTAATATATTTTCATTCCCGGTCTTTATGTCTTCATCATGATTTATTTCTTATAATTTTGAATTTGTATCTCAGCAGGTTCTCAGTACCTGTGTACAATACCACACAGGTATCCTCATAGATGTTTTTGATCTGACTCATGTTATGTAGGAAGAGAAGTGTGGGATATTTTACTTTTCAGGATTTTTAATATATATCTAGTTTTTCTAATAAAATGGAGATTAAATTTCTCTTCTCAGAGCAAAATATATTTTATTTTCCTATGAAAGAATATGATTGTATTTTGTTCTTGTTAGTCCTGTTCACCTGTTCGTACAATTATTGTTAGTCTTTCTTAATGATGCCATTTTAGATTTTTGTTGTATTTATTTCTATTATTATTATACAATTTATTATTTGCTGCATCTCTTCTATTATGGAACTGTAATCTGTTTTACATTGAAATAGAGTCTTTACATATGTAGACTATGGGTCTTACTCCAAAAGACTCAATAGGCTTATTTTCAGGGGATGTCACTGCTAAAGTCATGATAGAACTTGTGTTCTGGGTAGGCCTTATTTTGGGGGAAACATGGTACATGTGTAGAGTACACCTAAAAAGTGTATACACAATTCATCAGCTCACCATACTAATAAATGTCCAGAAGTTGATAGCCACCCCTCTACGCACCTCTTGTAATTGTAGAGACCAACGTTAACTTCTATTAATCTCCTGTTATCGCAATAAATTTAGTATTAACACATTTATGCAACTTTTTCTTTTCCTACTGTATACATGTTTTGGTGGAATATATAATATATATGTAATGTATATAATCTAGATATATTTTACATGGACACGCATCTATCTATGTAACTATCTCTCTGTCTATCTCTGAAAATTGCGTGGTTTATCACTTGTTCTCTCATGGCAAATGACCCTTTATAATGGCTCTAATCAAGTGGTAAATACCTGAGGCAACATGGGTCTCTAGTGTTCTTTGTGAACGTAGTGCTCACTCATCCCAACTATACATTTGGATGATTGGGCACAGAGCTGCACAAATAATCTCTAGTAGTGGTGGGATGTTCTTCATTTCATTCTTCCACGGGCCTGCCCTGGGGTCTCTCCACACCTGCAATCATGACATCAATGAAGGTGTAGTATAGGAGAGTGGAAAAGCACAGAATGCTGTCTGTGGGGTCAACAGCTTCCCGCAGGAGCTGAAGATCCAGGGGGACTCAGGTGCTTTCCTGCCTGTCCCACAGCCTCAGCTTCCACTTCTGCTTCTGCCTCAGTGTGACAGTGTCTACCCAGGGAGGATGGAAAGCAGGCTCCACCAACAGAGGCTCCTCTGCTCCTTGGAGACGCCAACAACAAACAAGACATTTTAATTTATTCTGGGAATTTGCAACTAAGAAAAACTTTTCAGATACACAACACCAGAGGCAATGGTGTCATTGGCACTTCAGGAGAATTGCTCGTTTCTGTCCTGGGGGAGGTGAGGTCACATTATCACCCATGCTTATCACTGTGCCTGGTCTTCTTCCTCTCCCATGCACCACGGTCTGATCTCTGTCACACTGAGGTTGCCATCCTGGTTAGGGAAAGGGACAGATAAGTTTTCTCTCAGTCTGAGAGCAGAGTCTGCTACAAGAGCAGGAGCATCAGATTCCTGGTGAGCGCTCTTGTGTGAAGACAGATTGTTCTGGGCCAGAGGCTGATCTTCACCAAAGCCACACAGACAGGAGGAGCAATTCTGGAGATGTGGGCAGAGTTGCAGACAGGGACTCTGGGGCCAGGACCCTGCGCTGAATCAAGGTGACTGCCGACGCGTTCCATCTGTAACCCTCACTGCCCATGAGTGCTGCAGCAGGATGCAAGCAGGAATGAAGTCTGAATTTCATGATGGGTTGGAGGTAAATTGGGAAATTAATTTGTTTCGGAGGTATCATAAAGTAATCATGGAGGAATTTTCTATAAATTCTGTGCATTTGTTGATGAATAGGATGGAGTTAACAGAATCTTCTGATTGTTTGGAAAAGCTGGCTACTGGTTATGGAAATGAAATTGTCTCTCTCCAAT
>RJWM01016444.1:0-45504 GCA_004363535.1 Dasyprocta punctata
TTTTTTTTTTTTTTTTGCGGCACCGGGGATTGAACTCACAACCTCGTGCCTGCCAGGGCAGGCGCTTAAGGCACTGAGCCAAACTCCCAGCCCTAGTTTTTTGAAGCAGGGTCGCACTATGTAGCTCAGGCCGGCCTTGTGCTCGCGTTGTAGCCCAAGCCGGCCTCGAACTCACAACGCTCCGCCTACCTCAGCCTCCTGAGTGCTGGGATTAAAGGCGTGCACCACCACGCCCGGCTTCCCCCATAATAATTTTATTGCAAGTGGCTCTTTTTGGTTCTTCTCTGCACAGAAAATACAATGGCATGTTGTGTCAGTTACTTTTCTCCTGTTGCTGGGACAAAACACCCAACATCCAAAATGAAGGAAGGAAAGGTTTATTTAGCTCACTGTGAAGGTTTCAGTAAATAATCAGTTGGCTCCAAGGCAGGGTGGCATGGCACTGGGGCAATACTTCAAGGCAGCAGCCAGAGAAAAGGGGAGGAACAAGTCTCTTTTCTTCCCTTATATTGTACACAGGCCACCCCCCACCACCTCCGGGACTGATGTAACACTCACAAAATCTCTGTGCTTTCCTCTTGCACAGGATGAGGATATTTACAAAGTAAGGATGTTGGCTTCCTGCTGAGTCTCTCAGTAAAACTTCTAAACTTCTCAAGTTGACACAATGTATCAACCATAACACACATTGAACCAATCATACAGATACTCCAGGCTATAAACGCACTTTAAGCGGAATGTCAAGCTAATTAAGATAAACTTGGTTTATTAATATTATTATCGAGGGCAAATGACATCTCAGTCATATTAAAATGGGACAAGGGTGGCCAATCATTTTTATTTAAGAAACCTGCTCTCAAGGAATATTGGAGTTTTTTTTAATCCATTGAACAGATATGAATGATTTTTCACACACTGCAAAAATGGGTAATTGTTTTCAGCGTCTCCAATATTTCCTACGACAGGAAATGTACATGGAATCATTACCAAAGCATTTTTTCCTCATAAACTGTCTTTATTGTAGGTGTTGTATTTCATTATCCACACTTACACACCTTGAGACTACGGTCCCCTGATAGTGTGGTTTTTATCATTCACAGTCAACAACTGTTGATTAATACTCATACTCTAGATTTTAAAGTTACACCTTAAAAAAAAAAATCTATGCGGCCTTGCCTGCTTCTGTTTAATACTACTCTGGTCTAGGTAACTCTGAGATTTTTCCTCTGATCCAACAGGACAGACTTGGGTTCTCTGTTGTAAATAGATCTTCCAGCCTGAGCAACCAAAGGCCTTACAAAGCTATCTGAAAAGGGTTTTGCTTTTGTACTTGACTGGAGAACTTCAGAGTATCTTTAAATCACCCAGGCACTAGATGTGGGTGTCATTTTCAATGACAGTAGCAAGTACTACTGCGGGCTTTCATCCCTTACCGCGAGGCCAGTTCCTGGCCCTCCCCCGCCGCGATCTGGAAAACTGGGGCTCAACGCCAGCCACAGTCCCCCGCGCTCGGGGCTGCGGTGAGCAAGCCGCGTGGTGGACCGGCCGCCGCGGCCCTTTGGCTGCTAGTGCGTAAACGGAGTGGGCCGGGCTCCGCGGAAAACAGCCACAGAGCTGTGAGCAGCGCCTCCTCCGGGGGAGGGGCGGGAGCTCGACTGGGAGAGCTTTGCTAGGGAGTTGCCTTAAAGAAAGAAGGCGGAATTGTCCACCACTCCAGTGGCTTGGTTTATACAGTTTTAAGCAGTCGTCTTTACTCGTTTCCCTTTTGCAAAACTGCAACTCATCACCAGTCTTGCGCCCAAAAGAAGGGTGTATGTATGTGTGTGCGAGTGTGTGTGTGTGTGTGTGTACGCGCGCGCGCGCGCGGGGGTGTGCAAATCTCATTCTCCCTTCTCACCCTCCCTTTTCTTTCGCCCTTCCTTCCTTCGCAGCTCGCTCGCTCTCCCACCCTTCGTTCTCCTGCCACAGCCGCTCCTCTCCGACGGGACACAGGAACTTCTTATTTCTCAGTCCCTTTCCGTTTTGACCACCTTGTGCCATGATCTGGACCGACAGACGCAGAGGAGGCTTTCCTTGCTGCCCCAGGGAATGGCGATTCGCGTCCTGGGGCTGTTCCGGGGAGGATCTGCCGCAGAGAAAGAAAGAGTGATAGAGAAAGAGCTGCAGGAAGAGAAGGCAGCCTCCGTCTGCCGCTGGCCTGGCGCGCGCAATGGCCCCAAACTCGCCCCGCGCCCCCAGCTCCGGCAGCGTCCGTGGCCCCTGGGCGCGCGTGCAGCGGGTAGCATTTAAAATCCTGAAGTAGGTAGCGACCCCAGAGGATAGAAGTCGGGGTTGGGGGCGGAGGTGGAGCAGAGGATCTTCAAAGCTATCCAAAGAGAGACAAGTCCAACCAAGCCTGGTTATGCTAGCTTTTCACTCGAAGTCTCTTTGGAGCATCTAGCATTGCTCCCGAAGTTACTCGAAAGCGGCAACTTTTAAGTGGACGGTGGGCCAAGGGTGAAGAAGGGATTCGGCGGGGGTGGGGATTGGACAGAGCGAGTGAGGGCGCGTGGCTCGGGGCGCCCCCCAGGGGGGACCCGACGTGGAGGTCGCACCATGGCCAAGGCCGCCCGAGAAGGGGACGAGCTGGACCGAGGCGGGGTGAGTCGTGCGCACCCCACTTGGCCGCGGGGAGCCCTGCTGCTGTCGCCGGTCCGGCGCTCGCGGAAACTTTCCTTGGCGCTGTGCGCGGGCTCGCTGTCCTTTCTGCTGGCGCTGCTGGTGCGGCTGGTCCGCGCGGAGAGCGGCCGAGAGCTGGGGCCGAGTCAGGAGGCGGCGGCGGCGCAGGAGGAGGAGGAGAAGGAGGAGGAGGAGGAGGAGGAGGAGGAGGAGGAAGCGGTCCCGGGAGCAGAAGGGGGCGTCTTCCCCGGCGTTCGGGGAGGCGCGCCCGGGGGCGGCGCGCAGCTCAGCCCCTGGCTGCAGCCCTCGGCGCTGCTCCTCAGTCTCCTGGGTGCCTTCTTCTGGATGGGCTTGTACCTCCGGCGCGCCGGGGTGCGCCTGCCTCTGGCCGTCGCGCTGCTGGCCGCCTGCTGCGGGGGGGAAGCGCTCGTCCAGATTGGGCTGGGCGTCGGGGAAGATCGCCTGCTGTCGCTGCCCGCCGCGGGGGTGGTGCTCAGCTGCCTGGCCGCCGCGACATGGCTGGTGCTGAGGCTGAGGCTGGGCGTCCTCATGATCGCCTTGACTAGCGCGGTCCGGTCCGTGGCCCTCATTTCCTTGGAGAGGTTCAAGGTCGCCTGGAGACCTTACCTGGCGTACTTGGCTGGCGTGCTGGGGATCCTCCTGGCCAAGTACGTGGAGCAGATCTTGCCGCAGTCTCCGGTGCCGGCTCCCAGGGAGCCTTCGGGGTCCCAGCGGATCGCTGGGACCAAGAAAGAGATCCCGGTGTTCAAGAGGAGGCGGAGGTCCAGCTCCGTGGTGTCCACCGAGATGTCCGGCTGTGGCAGCAAGTCCCACCGCAGGACCTCCCTGCCCTGCATCCCCCGGGAGCAGGTAAGCGCGGGCGGCTCCCGCGTCCGGGCGATTCGGGAAAACTTGGGAAGCGGCGCAAAGTGTTGACAACTCCCGGAAGATCATCTAGGAAACGTGGTAGAACTTTAGACTTGGTGAGAAACTAGCCTTTTTAATCTCTGTCTCTCACAGAGTATTTTGTAACCTGAACGACAGACGCGCGAAGAAGGAACACAACTCAAAGGCGTTTGCCCGGGCTTCCTGGCCGGGCCAACTTTTCTCAGATCTGCTACACCTGGTGTATGGCTCCCCTGCCTTTTAAAGTACTCTCAGGCTTTCCTCCCTTAGCACAAATAGTAGAATTAGGCTTAGTTTTTAAGCAATGGGCATTTTTTTAAAATCCAGATTTCCTCCTTTTTTTCTTTTTCTCTTTCTTTAAATAAAATTTCTTTCTCATAAAGAAGCAGGCAAACATTTATGACAGCCAGTAAACAGAGTCTGCACCGAAGCAGAGCATGCTTGGAGGTGAGGCATTGATACACACTTTCTGGTTTTGCAGTAAGTTTTTCTTGGAGACGTGAAGTAATGATGGTGTCTATTGGTTTTTAAATGTAACTGAGTGACATACACTGTTACATGCCAGTGTTTTGCATTCTGCACATAAACTTCAAATTTGGGGCTAAATGTGTCTGAGCTTAAGAATGGCTCAAAAAATAAACTATGCTCATATTGTCCACTAAAAAAATAAACATTTATCTTGAGCATTGACAGAATTAAATGGATTGTTAAAAATTCAAATGGATTTATTCAGGTTTCACAGGAAACATTCAGGAGAATATTTCCAAGTGATATCTTTCAGAAAGGAGGAGGTGGAGGAATCTGGAATTATGAGTGGAACTATAAAAAGTTTAGTCAGTTTTGATGATGAATCTCCTTATCGTTGAATGTTTTACGACCATGGAATAGTTGCTACAAATGGCATAAAAGAAGAAATTCCAAATTCAAACACAAATTATACCTTAAAAAGCACACTTCTTCAGTTCTCTCCTTGAAGATTTGATACTTGATGAAGGGAGGCCAGAAAGCTTGTTATGTTCAGCAAATGGAAATTTACACTTTCCCCATTTAAATTCATGCCTCTCTGTGGCACCATTAGGACAAATTTAGGGTGTGAAAGAATATTCTAAGGTATAGAAACTCTTTTCTTTTTAAGGGATTTTGTGGACAGTCTTTTAGGTATTTCCAAGAAATAGCAGTCACCATATGGTGTGGGTGGCTAGTTTGTTTCTTAAATGGAGTTGATTACATAGATCTGTGGTTGTTTGACATTATTTAGCAGTGTGGATGACAGCATCATAATCTGTGTGTTTATTTTAAAAGAAATGTACTTATTTAGCTTCTTGTTTAGATAAAACAAATTTCTTGAGTTTAAACTTACTCTCAGAGTAAAGGAAAAAGCAGGCCACTGGCTGATACTTAGTTGTGGTAGAAATTTAGAGATCATTAGAATAAAGTTATCTACTTCAGGGCAGGCTAATTAGAATAGAAGCACAGTGTAATTTCTTTTCAGGATTATGGGAGACAATATCTTTTAAATGAAAATACCACTGGTTTAAATGTGTTTAGAACAACTCTTGAACTTGCAGTGAAATATGATGTGGTCCTGGCAAACAGTGAACCCTAATTTCTAAGAAAAATCTGGATTTAATCATAAATAAATTGACTCCAAATTAATATCACTTATATCATTTAGCCTCTGAAATTACATTATGAAATTTAACATTTGGAGTTAAGTGTGAATTTAAGATAAAATGATATTTAGGTGAATTAACCAGCAGTGTTAAATAATCCACAGATTTTTATTGGCTTTCTCTGGTTTAAATTAGTACATGAACAATTAGAATAATCTGTAAACTTACAAGAGAATACCTGTGAGCATGGCCTTTTAAAAAATGTTTTGCTGATTAATGCGGCTGGAAGAATTCATATGTGTGATCCATTTCAGTCATTTTCTTCGGGTTACCTTTTTTTTAAGGCTGTGTTTATGGATAATGTTCTAAAACTAGAGACTATCTCCTATGGTAGATGAAAAAACAAGATTACACTTAGCAGAAATCCTTGAAGTTTTAAGGAAGGCGTGTGTGTGCGCGCGCGTGTGCGTGTGAGCTACTGAAGATTAGTTTTTATATATGACCCATTAAAGTTTTGCTGAGCATAATTGTGGACAGTGGGTGGGAACTAACATGGGGCAGTACCTTACAAGATAGGGCAATATCTCATACGTTAGCCTAACTGTGTGAAAAGTTCAGGAGCTATATAGTAAATGGCTTATCTGTTTTATCATAAGGAAACGTTCTGATTAAGGGTGCAAAGTGTACCATTGTCATTTGCATACTTTATGAAGAATCAAAATAATTGTAAAATGGATATATAACACTCTTCTGAATGCTACCAGACTAGTTCTTTTCTGAAAGGGTGTCTGCTCTCAAATCAAGGCAATGCTCATAGGAAACAAGTTAATTTTAAACTGTACTGTACAAGTATAAAGCACAAAAAACCTCCTGAGAATTTGTTCTGGATGTTGCTCATTGTGCAGTGTAAAGATGAGAGAATTTCAGCGTTTTCTTCCCCATCTGGCTTACAGTAGCTACTTGCTTATGGCTTTTAGTTCTAAAAGGGCAAAGAGAATGAATATATGATGAAATTCTCATAAGACAAACCAACTGACTGATGTGTTTGCTTCCCCCTACTTCCTTGCAGAAACTTACATCTACAGAAATTAAGTCTGTGGTTGGGTTATGATATGTAGAACTGAGTTTTGCAGCACTGATGATAAAGATGATTTCTAGCAAAGAAAGGAGAAAATAGGTCTAGTCTTTGATCACAAAAATTAATCAAGCACTGGATGTGTCTGTGACTGCAGTTGAAAATATCTTTACTCTGAGTAAAGAACAAAGTTTATAGCATCTCTTTTAGTCTTTCTGGCCCAGTACCCTGAAGTCTGATTTTGTGGATGAGTGTGTCTAACTGTGTTATTTAGGCTGGCAGTGGTAAGAAGGTAAATGTCCACTAAGATTTATATACTTTTCCTAAGTGGATTTTCACATCTGAGAGCAGCTATATTTCTCTCAAGTTGCCACTGTACTTCTGCAAATACTGGGATACACAAAGGGATGTGGACTTTTCATAAATTATTAGATATTATGCATCATTAATAAATATGTCACTTACATAAAATTTCAGTTATGTAATTTCTAACATTTGGAAACTGTATCTGAGAGGTGTCTAGTGTTTTTCTGCATAAAAGAATATAATTGATTACTTATTCTTCTTTAATTACCGTGACTATCTTACACATTCGGTTTCGGAAGATTCCAAAACATATGGAATTTTATTTTAGTTCCATCTTAAGAAGCATTTACTATTTTACCTATAGTCTAAGTATAAGGCATATGACTTTTGCCATTAATACACTTAAATCATTTAATGATATAATTCTTTTGTGACAGGTACATTTTGAGTTAAAAAGTATACAAATATATGCTCCATATTATGTCTTTAAAAACCCAAATTGTTTCCTATGACTGTTTCCCTAAGATCTCAAACATTTTTAACATATATATGAATGTATAGTTGTAGGAAAGTAAATTGATTTTGAGTTGATTATCAGAAGAAGAATCAAATTTTCATCACTGATGTGAGAAGAAAGCAAAAAGGCAAACAATGAAACAAAAACAGAAAAAATGGGTTGAATTTTGTGGAAGGAATTGGAAGGTAGGCATATAGTGGACTTTGTTGTTAATAAAAAGTATAACTTGATTTCAAAATATAAAATATAGATATATTTTTTCTACACATAAATTCCTACATCATTTTAATGTGACATATATTTCCCAAATTGAATAAGTTTCTAAAATAATGATGAACTTTATAGTTAAATTGTATGTTCTGTCACATTTCAGTAGTATTACTTAACTTGTGGTGATACAAAGAGCAATATCGATTATTTATGACTTGGTGACAGAATTAAAATTCAGTAATGTCAACTTCTGGAAATACTGGAAAAGGAAAACAGGACTTTCTTATCCCTTGGGAAAGGTGAGGGAAAAGAAGGTTTTGTTTTTCTGTGATTTTAAAAATTGTAATTTTACTTTGCGAATACAGATATTTAAAGCATACTGAAAAACTGCTTTAACTGACAGAAATAGTCAGTGAATCTATATAAATTTACAGAGGTTGGAAGGAGTGAAAACAGTCATTTTACTCTTGCTGTATTGAGTCTGAAATGCAAAAAGTTAAAACTGTAGAACTGAAAGAAATGCTGTGTATGCCGGGCTGTCATGTTAATTAAATAAACAACCAGAACACTGAGTCTGTGTATGAAATACATCTTGAAAAGTCCGGGGAGGGGGAGGGGTTGCAGTCAAGGGAGGCTGAGTGACACAGGATGAAAAAACATTCATTATATCTGCAGTGACATTTGTGTGAATTTGTTATATTAGGAAATTCAGCTCTGAGAATAATCTCTTCAAGACTCTAGTTGAATAAAGGCCCTAACAAATCTAATTTTACTTCTGTTTTGAATATGTTTCTTATTTATTACACTGGGGTAGTATGCTTATGAAGTACAAAGTTACAAATCTGCCTATGTATTATATTTTAAGATTAAAAAAAAAAAAACATTTTCAGCTAATATGGCTTGTGTCAGTAACAGCCCTGTAGAACATAGTTAACTTCATAGAAAGCTTGTGCCAATCTGTAATAACAATGAGTTTGTTTTGGGATTAAAGTGGGAATTGTATTTTTTAGAAAATACTGCTGTGTGTTGGACACTCTTGAATATACAAAGATGTTCTGTGCCACTACTGTATCATATGGGATCTTAAGAGAATTTTGAAATGCTGAAGCTTTACCTTTGGGCCATGGGGAATGTTTCTTTAGCTTTGTAGAATGATCCCTAGCTTTACATGTTCATGATGACCTGTGGATGAGTGTGGCTAACTGTACTATTTAGGCTGGCAGGGACAAGAAGGTAAATGTCTACTAAGTTTTATATATCTTTGCTTAGTTCCTGTACATCTCTTGATCCGTGGAATCTTCCTCCTTCCTCTTTTCTCTGTGATATTTATAATCATATCTTATAAAAAATCCTCAAATACATATCGAAAAGTCAATTATACTTAAATGCTACATACATGTGTTAAATGCTATTCTATCATGTGATTTTGAAGAACCTCAAAAAGTCCCCAAAATTCCCTAGTCTTGTGTGAAAGATGTGTTCTGTTAATATTCCATTGAATATTATTTCTTTATATAGATGGTAATCAAATTCTTTTATGAGGAACTTTTTTCTTTTTCCCTTTCTTTCTTTCTTTCTTTCTTTCTTTCTTTCTTTAAATAAGGTTACCCTGGGGAATTATCTTAACTTTGAACTGAGAATGTATGTTCTTATATGTTCAACACACAGATATGATCATGGAGGGGAAAAACGTCTGCAGGATGTCCCTGAGTTGTAGTTGAGAGGAAGATCTAGTGAAAAACAATGGTCATTGTTTGAGCTGGCTATACATGTTCAGTGTGAGGACGTTAGTGCTTTAAAAGAAGCAGCTACTTGTAGCTCATGTCATCCATAAAAGCCCTTTGGTGAGTCAACCTATGAAACGTTGAACCAACTCATTTTTTCTCTGTGTTAGACCTTTTCCTAAATATCATAGGCAGATTATACACAGATAAGACACTGTGTCTGTATTCCAGGGCTCAGAGTCTAGTTAGGGTAATGAGGCATCAGCATACAAAAAAAAGAGGAAATCACAGAAAGCATCAAATGAATACATAGACAATAGGCAGAATATACAGAGTATTTTAGAGAAGATTTTTAATCTTGATCTTGGACCCATTCATCTTTTCTCTGAAATTATATACAAAAACTTAATTTGTTCATTTTTATGGGGAAAATGTCAGTGCTGTCAGACTTTGTGGAGATCTTCAACACAGATTGGGGAAATGTGTGTTTAACATTTTGAGCAACTTTGTATTTGAAGACGTGAAGAGTTTTGTCTTTGTAATGGTAATTAATTTAGTATACACTTCATAGTATGTTCTGAAGTAAAGATAAAAATAGTAAATTTCCTAGGAGAGCCCATTGAATGTTTTAATATCTATAGGTAGTTTCATACTGGAAGTAATTGATAGTAACAGTATTTAATTCTGTGCCAAGCTGTAGTTAGTAGACTGCAATTAGTTGGATTTTAGAGAGAGGGAAACCAGGGAGAGTTTGCTACGTGTGCATTGACAGCCTGAGGCAAAAGGGCTTTGGTCCAGCCCTTCTTTGACTTGAGGATGCTGGTGGCAGAACAGAAGGAAAGGAGTCAGGCAGGCAATTTTAGGTGTCGGTGTTATTTGTGATTTTACGTGTTCTAAATTCTCATTCAGAATTAGGATATTGAGTAATCCAGTGGAGCATCAGATATACAGTTAACAGAGAACTTTTCCAAGCCCTTGCAGTGAATCAAATAGTGCCAAATAGCCTCTGGAATGTATCGTTCTTGATTTTGTCCTGTAGTGCATGTGGATTGCAATGAGGAACCCAACTTGGTGGCCTGCGTCTCACTACACAGAAACATTCAATGGCGGCTTAAATATTAGTTTTTCCACTTCAGGTTTTCAGCGTATCTTTTAAAAGATGTCCAGGATTTCAAATTCAAGACAAAGAGATGATCCCCAAATGAGTAAAAACATTTCTTTGTTAGCACAAATAGTTGATTACTTGTATTTACTTAAATTATTTTGCCCAGTTTCCTTAGAAGTCTGCTAGAATGTAAGTAGAATGTAATATTAAAAGTGGCCAAGAAGATCATTATGTTTTAGAAGATAGGAATCCATTTGAGGGAAGATTCGAATTAAATAACTTATGCAGGTTTGATTTTATGGCAATTGTCGTTTATTATTAAGGAATCTATGGATGATTGTTGGTTTCCAGTTAGAGCCTGAATCTAACAAAGAATACAAATACTTAAGGATACTCTTGTAACTGACATTCTTTCATTCTGAAATGAGTAGTTCTTAGGGGCACAACTTGTCTATTGGTGTATGGATGTGTGTGCGTGTGTGTGAATGTGTGTATCTGTGTGATTTTTCCCTGGCAGGATATTGCTTTGGTTGTATCAGTTTGGTGGAGAAATACTGTCACCCAGTGGCTTTGATGAAAACAGTCCTGTAAACATTATAGATAAGTGCTGTTCAGTAGAAATAGAGCAAAATAAATATCTATTTTCACATTTTCTAGTAGTCCCATAAGTAAGAAGAAACAACTGTAACATAATATGCTTTCACCTTGTGTATCATCTCAACATGTAATAAAAATAAAAAGTTGAGTTATTTTACATTTTGTATTATGTGCCATCTGCATATAGCCGAAATGTGTTGTATACTTAAGGCTTATCTGTTATTTGGTCTGCCCTGTTTCAGCTATTCAGGAGACTCACGTCACTTCTGGCTTCCACACTGGATGGTCCAGCTGTACATTTTGAATGGGATGAAGTACTTGAATACTAATGTCACCTCTCTAGTTGTAATGAAAAACCTATGTCGATTTAATGATAGCAATAAACAATCTTTCAGACTTCAAATGCAATACTGATAGCTCATTTTTGTACACTTAACAGTCAGAGGGTCTATTTCCCCCATTTTCTTTATTTCACATTATCTTACATACTTAAAACTATAATTATTTAAATGGGAAGGGGAATTGAGCAGAGTCTTTAATGAAGAATCTTTATTGATAGTATCAGTACTTCTAGTTAATTATAAATTTGCCTCTTGTAGTGTTTTCTTTTCTTCCAGTACCGAGGATTGAACACAGGACCTTCAAACTGAGCTACATTCCCATCTCTTTTTCAGTTTTCATTTTGAGGCAAGGGCCTTGCTAAATTACTAAATTGCAGAGGCTGGGTTTGATCATGCCGTCCTCTTGCTTCAGCCTCCCAGAGTACTGGTATTCCAGGTGTGTGCCACAGTGCTGACTTCTGTCATAGTTTTATATGTAACAAGGATGACTTATGCATCCAATGTGAGCACATCACATGTTCATGGTGATTAGTCTATAATTAGGTTATCTAATGTCCCTTTGGCAATGAAAGTGCTTATGTTTGTAGTACAGGTTGTTATCTTTGTATCTGAGGAAACTGAAGTGACAAACCCGCTGGTAATATTAATGGATGAAAATTAGGAGTGTCTGAAAAGGGCTGGTGACTTCTCACCTTTCTGTATGTAAATACCACTTTCCCTAGATACAGAATGAGCATGGTTTAATTTTTTTTTTTTATACAGAGGATTGAAGCTTTTGATAGTGTGGAATTTCTCAACTAAGAATTCAGATTAACTGGTTTTCAGGGCCATTTTCTGTGTTCACTTTTTGGGTTGTGATCTCAAATGAAACAGTCAGGAAATGTTTACTGTCCTATTTCTTGTATTACCTCCTCCTACTCAAAGAATTTGTTAATCCTAGGAATAGTTCCAATGTTACATCAAGAATTAACAAGAAAAGTACTTTTTACACATGACATTTATGCATCTATATATATCTCAATATTTTAAAAATGCATTTACTTTGTGTGTAGGGGTTTGTATCTGTGTGATATTATAATGACTTTTGGAACAAGGCATGGTGTTTATTTGGCATTGTAGAATAAAAACAGTAAAATACAATAATAGTCACATATCACTTTGAAAATAATCCATAGAAGCATACTCTACAAAGAAGTGCACTTGGATAAAATGAAGAAATGTGAAGTCAGGTTTACTTTTAATGAAGCTGTTGTATTTTAGATTTCTAAAGAATATCATGCCATTATAATACGCATCTATCACTTGAAAAAGTTTGTATTTGAATGTAACTTGTTATTTACCCAGGCTAATTTTAAAATTGTTTACATTTATTGGTCTTTATAATTTTTTTTCTCTCAGTCCTCTTTTCTCTCCTTCTTTCCTCTCTCTCCATCTTATTTCATGTTCTTTTACCCTAATAGATTCTTTTCCCTCAGAGTATATTTAAAAATTCAGGGAATACTTTTCAGTCTTACAGAACCTCATCTGAGTATTGAAATAATTTTATGCAGGATGCTTGTGGGTTTGGGTTAATGGGATTTTAGTAAAAATTATCCGTCTTCTGAAATACATTTGAATAACTGAATATTTATGTGATGTCTGTGGTGTTTCCTCCTCTCTAGGTACAATCCACTTCAATAAACAAAATGGAAGTTTGAATATTATTTTGTGGGCAGTGTTGTATTTTGTGGCAAACTGTTGTACTGCTACGTGGAATTGGCGTCCTTAGTGCGTCTTTCAGCTTGCGTGAACACAAGTAAAGGAAACGGCTTTTTATTTTATTCTACATGTTTCAGAGGATCAAATTGAATTAATAGGTCTACTTAAGAAATGCTCCTCGGGGTGTGAAAAAACTCAGTATTTCAAGGTCCTCTGCCTCATGGGCAGCAGTCTCCCACAGTTGGGAGGGAGAAAGCCTGTGACAGTCTATGTTTCCTGGAAAATTTGCTTTCTAGGCTCTCCAGCTGCAGGCCACAGTTTTCACTATGAAAGAAGCCGGCACATTTAGCCTGAGGTTGTGTAGTAACTGAGTTGGTTGATGGTAACTTTGACAGAAGAAAAACAGACTATTGATAAGTTGGCACACTTCTGTTTTTAATATAGATTTTACATTTTTGTTACTTTTTCAAATATTTTGCTACAGTGTCACATAAAGGGCTGGGTTTCAGCATATCTTTACTATTACAAAATCCCAGTGCTCAACATCAGTTGTACATAGTTACTTTTTGCTCACTGTCAACCAAAAATAACCAGAGCTACTGCCACGATCATTATAGTGTAAACTTTAGGAACAGTTTTGAAATTAGGGTATATGGTTTGTAATAGCTAAATCTTGGGAACAACCTAAATGCCCATCAACCGATGGATGGATAAAAAAGATGTCATATATATATATATATATATATATATATATATATATGAGTACTACTTAGTCATAAAGAAAGATAAACTTGAGACATTTATAGCTAAATGGATGTACCTTGAAATTATGCTCTTTAGTTAAATAAGCCAAACACACACGTGAGTATCACGTTATCTCGCAGGTGTGAGGAACTGAAAGTGTAAATAAGAACCAAAATGTACAATAGATGTTGTGAAAGGGGAAGAAATTGTTCAAAAGGAAAGGGGAACTAGGGAAGGGATGGAGAGGAAAGAAAGGAAAAGAAAAAATGAGAAAAGGATAAAATGGAAACAAAGCTTTGTGAATTAGGAGAGGAAGAGAGGTTGAAGGGAGAGGAGAGAAGTGTGTAGTGGGGAAAGGAATCAGGTATGTGTACAAATTCCCTACAATGAATGTGATCATTTATGTATACCTAAATTGTACCAATAAACTTAATTACATTTTTAAAAAATTAGAGTATATGTTTCAGAAAATAAAAATTAAAATCTAACTTTAATGAAGAAAGCATAAATTGACTTTATTTTTTTTATTACCTTCACAAAGATTGGACAGATGTTAAATTATCACGATTTTATATTCTTAGTCTGTATTCTTTTTTGGAGAATAAAGACGTAGTTCCTAGAAAATGTAATGTAAGGAAAATGCCATCTGTATTTTATCCATTTAATTAATCAGCTAATTATTTAATGGCGCTGAGGATTGAACCCAGGGCCTCTCTTATGGTAAGCTTTTGCTCTACCACGAAGCCATACCTCCAGCCTTAGTTTATCTTTTAATCGTGATCCCTTATGGCATACTTCTTAGCGTAGTTGCTTCTAGAGATGGCATTATAAAATTGGCTTATTTAAAAGGTCATCTAGCCATAGTGCTAGTTCAATGTCACTGAATGATCCAGAAGTTTGGCAGCGTAATTTCAGAAAACTTAGCAGTTAGTGAGGCTTTTTTGAAAGGTGGATTTTACGTTATTCAATCATTTTTCCTTGGAACACTAGTTTTTAGTAGAGCTGAAATTATTAAAGTAGGAAAATTTAAATCTAAGAATGTTTTGTTATGTAGTTTTTGATACTTAATGGCAATATTGTCATATATTCTCACTGAAAACATGAAAATTTCCTTTGAGTATGTTTATGCCATTTATCATGTGTTTTGATAAACTTAGGGTGCAATGTTTAGAAAAAAATTGTTTCCAACTTTTCCTGCAGTCAGATGTACTCATCAGTAGGTTTTCTAGAAAGAGTACTGACAACTGTGAGACTGTTCTTTGCATATATTTTTAAAAATATAAACGTGGTTTCTATTTGAAAAATACCTGCTGCACTGAGAAGCTAGTTATAAACCAACTTGAAAGAAAAAAGATATAATCAATCATCTTTAAATTGATGAGACATTAGGGCCAGGAGTTTAGCTCAGTGGTTTAAGTGCCTGCCTGGCAGGCGTGGGGTTGTGAGTTTGATCCCCGGTACCGAAAAAAAAAAAAAATCTTACATTGATGAGACATTTCTATAAAAGTTTAGACGTGAACTCTTAACATTTTGTTTTTGGGAACAGGAGCTAACTGTAATATCGTACAGAGTGACTGGTTTAACTTTTGGGGAATTGTTTTTGCTAAATAAACAGAATCTAAATTACAGCACAGTTGGTAAGGTAGTAGCCACAGTTCAGCCACTTTTCATTCCTTTTGACTTGAGTAATAAATAGATGGACTCTTCTTAAGCATTTTACAGAATGACAACTAGAGCTTTAAAATGTTTTCGGTGGAACTTCCTGAAGCAATTGACTAGTCCTAATGAAAAGCATGAGAATTAGACTGGGAATGTTGGCTAAAGGTATGACAGAACACTGATAAGGAAGTTATCTACAAAATAGAGTGGTGCTCAGAAAAGGAAACCCATAAAAATGACTGCACACCACTAATGCTAGTATTTTGTTTGGACAGAAAAAAAGAAACTTGATGAAAATCAGGAATAATTATTTATCGTGTCGCTGTTGGGGGATATAATGTTGGTGCACAGACAGTCACTGTTACGTGGTAGGCAGGAAACCCAGCCATGTTAGCTCACAATTTGTCTTTAGACCAAAGCACTGGGGACGTGGTCTGGGTAAGAGCTGTTAATGCCGTTCACAGCTTTCCTGACATTTATTACTTTCCAGTATGTTGATTCTTATTCTTTAGTTCTTTGGCTCATTTATCATTGTGATTTATAAATATAGCATGATAACAATCTTATGAGACCATAATTGATTAAAAATGTCAGCAAGTAAGTGTATCATATTAAGATCCTACAGCAGTGATGATGAACCTTAGAGCTTTCAATGAATAGCCAGCCACGGTGGGGGTCACAGGTTCACTACCACTGTCCCAGGGCTTTATTTGATGTTCAGTATTTGCTACATTCTAAGCACTTCAAGATGTCTATATTCTTTTCCCCCATTGATAACTATTCTTCTGTAACTCTCATGCCATGTTAATCGAAGTGTTGTTGATGAATTATAACATCAACAATAAATGTCTCTGATTTATAGATTAGTCAACTTCCTTTAAATGCCTCCAAAGTCTGTGATGAGATTGCCTGACTTTACCTACTTATAATTATAAATCACTTGGCACTTTCTAAATTGCATTGCATGTTGTAATCTCAGAGTTCAGTGTGAATGAAAATCATCTTGGAAAACCTACTGCAATTCAGAATCCTAGATCCTACCCCCAGATATTCTGATTTATTTAAGTGTGGAGTGAGTTCTAGAAATCTGCAGTTTTTCAAGGAGTATCCCGGGTGCCTCAGTTGAGAAATACAAGACCATAATCATTTGTCTATTAAAACTATGCAGAAAGTTCTGACTTTTTCAGAATCTCTTTCAGCAAATGGTTAAAAATAGTTGACTCAGACAGGAAGGGTGTGGGAAAAGAAATTTATTTACATATCTATATGTATGAACTCCTATACATGTACACCTATAGTTTACACTAGATAATTTTTCTTTGTTTTCCCCAGTACTTTGACTATCAATTTCCTTATCTGTAAGTGAGGAATAGTAAGTTTCTCTTTCATATGACTGCTTTAAGAAAGAAATATTAAAAAAATGTTAGGTAGACATACAGACTGAACTAGACCAAAGCTTTGAAAAATGTACAGATTTCTTAAACCTGCTGAGCTTTAGTGGTTCTATCTATATTGTAGGGATAATATAACCTACTTCTTAAGGTTATTTTAATGGAAATATTGGGTAGAAATTCTTAAAAATCTTTCCCAGTTGAACAAGGATAGTATCTCTTCTTGCCTGGTAAGGCCATGAGATTGAGGGTTGTATGCTAAATATCAGAAATCACAATGTAAAGGAATCCAAAAACATTTTCATTTGATTACACAACCAGACTTTCAAACTTTATAAAATACGCAACTTTTCTGAAAGTTAATTCCAATGGTATTGCAGAGTTGGTTAAATTGCAACCAAAGTCATTGACAAATGAGTCCTGACGTTAGATGAGGTAACAGCAGAATGAGAGAAACCTGGCAAGAATGACTGCAGATGCTTCAGAAGAAATGGTTGGTGTGGAAGAGGAAAGCTAAGTATCTAGGAACATTGGTGGAGTCCTTGAACATGTTTACAAAAATGGCTGACGGTGCCATGGGAAGTCCATTGTGCGATATATCACAAAACCAGACCTTACAGAAACTTGGTTTTGTGCTCTAGCTGCCATTATAACCTGTAGTGTCCTGAAAAAATAAAATTCTTTTCAGAATTTGTAATTTCAGTTTTCATGGTAAAATTCTAAGTTAACCTTTTGTTTTTCTCACTATTTACTGATAGCACCTTTTTTTTTTTTTTCCCAAAAACAGGGACTTCCTGCTTCTTATCTGGGTAAAGCAGCAGGTAGTGCTGGCTCAGCCATGGCCCTTAGTAGAAGGTAGTGGCTGTGTTTATCACAGAAAAAGATATTCCTCCAGGTGCCCCATTTTTCCTTTAACTAACTTCCGCAGGGGCCTACTCTAGGCCTCTATACTCAGACTACTTTTCCTCCAGATTGTTTCACTTGTTGAATGATCCTTCATTCCAGTTTGATGTGGTGGTTTTAGCTTGGCATTGGCAGTAGCGGGAGTGTCCCTCTTTACACCCTCTCTGTTCATAGAAATTCTGCCTGGAATAGTTGTCTCTTTCCTAATTGTGTCAAAGGAAATCCTCTGATTTTCACTTCCTTAGTGCAGGTGGAGATATTGGAAGGTGAGGAAGACTGTGGAGGTCCCTGCGAAACTGTTGCTGCAAGGGGGATGAGTTACCCATTGGAGGTGTGGGAGTGAAAGTTTGCTAGGACTAGTTAAAATAGGGTAATGGGGGAAAGAAATAGGAACTTACGAATGTGTACAGAAAAGAATCTTAGCGTGCGATCGCCCACTAACCCCATGAAGTTCAGGTGCTTACACACCCTTTTTCCAGAAAAAAAAGAAAAAAGAGAGCTGGGGGAATGTAGATAATTTCCTGAGGTAGTAAGTGCTTATTAGGGGGAATTAATGGACCCTGGGAACAGAACTTGTAATTTGTTTTCTTTGGAATTTGACTGAGCCCAAGAGACAGACATTATCTTGTGACAAAAGTTCATACAGGTGTGGTTACATTCCTCCCTCCCCCCACCACCCCAGTGGTAGATAATAGATTTCAGGAAGGGGAAAGAAGGTAATTGTGCTTTTTAGGTGATTTCAGGTAGATAAGGGACTACTAGAGTCTTTTCCTGCACCTGCAGGAGAGAGGGTCAAGAGGCAGATGTGTGTGTGTGTGTGTGTGTCTGTGTGTTGTGGGGGGATGAAAGGGAAAGAGGATGCCAGGAAGGTCAGGGAGACCTTCAACCTTTAGCCCAAGCCTATTTCTCCAGTATAGCACAAAATAATACACTTGAGGTGTTTTTTTTTTTCTTTTAAACTTTGTTGTTTTCTTTTTTTCTCTCATCAACAAAGGCTTTTGAGAAAAAAAGGGTGAGATCAGCATTACGTTGAATTTGAGAATCTCTCAGGTTGTCTGTGTTGAGAGTACAGTAGATGTTAGAATGCAAGAAGGGAGGCCAATGAGTGAGGCTGGACCAGCGGAGTGATTTCTCCAGGCAGATGGTAAATATGTGCTAAAAGCAATACGGTTACTAGAATTCAGTGTCCCAGCTGCTCATCACTCAAACTGACCAAAATCCAGGAGACAGGAGTTGGTGGAAGGAGTTAGGTTATTCTGGATCCCTGGAAGGTAAGAGAGCCCCTGAAAGTTCTGTTTTGAGAAGCCCAAAGGTGCAGAGGGCCTTTTAGGTAGTATAAGAGGAATCTGCTGGCTGCTGGGATGTATGTCTTCCCTAGAACATGAAAATGAGCTTTCTCCTTCTGGGCAGGTGAATGCATTTTCTTTTCAGACAGATACAATACTCTTCTACAAGTTATGCTTTGCATTAGTTGGTGATGTAACAAGTGCTGTTTACTGTGGAGCCATTTGGATTGGGATTTGGGGCAGAAGGACAAAACATGAAGGGTGGTGAGACCACTGCAGTTAGTGTGATTGGCTAGTCTGCTCCTTGAGGATATAGAGGGAATTCTTTAGTGTTTTTTTTTTTTTAATTTATGGATCTGTATTAAGAAACTATAATATCTGTCTTTATTTCTTGCTTAAAAATCTGACCGGGTCAGACTCTGTAGTGCATGCCTGTAATCTCAGCTATTGAGGAGGCTCAGGTAGGCGGATTTTACTTTAAGCCTGACCTGGGAAACTTAGAAGACCCCTCTCTCAAAATGTAGAAAAGGGCTGGGAATGTAGCTCCATAATAAAGTACCCCTAGGTTTGATACTGAAGGGAGAAAACGATCTGGGTTGCCCTCATTTCTCCCACAGCCCTGCATTTTTATCTTTTGCCTGTGCTTTCCAGAAAATGTACAACTTGTAGATCTGACCTTCAGTAAAGTTGCAAGATTGCCTTACATGGAAATCAGTTTTAATCAAGCATCTCAAACTCTTCAAATTTTTCAGTTTTTTAGGATATTATAACATAAAAGTTGTCTTTGAAATTTTAATTTGATGTAAATGTCTAAATATTTTAAAATAAATTGTAAAAATCTATATTGTAGCAAAGTTAAGTATGATTCCCAGGCTCCCCCTCTTAGACAGATGTCTATGCAGCTGACCCTCTAGTATCTTAAGTTGTGATGTAGCAGAAAAATTGAACTGTTCCAAGAAAGCTCAAAGCTCCATTAGCGTCCCATTTCCATCAAAGTCAAGCTGCTGCTTCATGTCAGTCCCTCCTATGAAGGAAATACTTCTCATTTATTTTCATGTCAACTCAAGCCATTTGTCACTCGGCTGAGAACTGCAGTGATAGGTGCTATAAAATAAAAATGTTTCAATTATGACAACGTGATGGCACTGTAACTTTTCAGTTTCTTAATTCTGTGCTATAGTTTATTTCTGGTTATGAACTATTTTACATAGTGCTTGAGTACCAGAAAGTAAGGGATTGTAAAACGTGTAAAGTGATGAGTTTTTAATCACATGGGAAAAAAGTTTTGATGAGTGGAAAAAGAAATCAGGAAACACAGTTTAGGATAGAGCAGTTTATCATGCATAGCTGAGAGGACATTTGTCATTTTTATTGTTTGTAGTAGTGAATCATGGATGAATTATTTTTCAGTTCTATTCTGTATTTTCCAGGTTCTCAATACTGCCCACATTTTATCACCAGAAAAAAATTAAACCTTTGCAAAGAAATGTAGTCATTTGATATTTTTCCTTTGGCTCTATTTATAGAAAATTTATTAGGGCCATTTACCTAGTGGTTGTTTGTTTTGCAGACATGGAAATTATATCTCTTGGTGCTTTTCTGAATAACAGTGTGACATTCAATACTGATGAAAGCATATTTGGAATTAAATCCTGACTTTTCACCCAGTGATTGAACAGGTTAAAAGCTTCTTAGAAGATTGGAGGTCAAACTTTTGCATGCACCTCCAAAAATAGTCCCTGAAAATATCGATTGACATGCATACCATTTTTATAATTTTATTAAAGGTGTAGTTGTATGGAAAAAATACAGTGTACTGAAATATGCACTCATATACTGAAATATGTCTCAGTTTTTGTGCAAGTTTTTTGGCCTATTTTTATGTATAAGGTAGTAGTAAATACCCTATGATCACAACGGTGGTATCTTGACATAAATATAAAAAATACTGCTCTAATAAGGGGAGAAAATTCAACAAGTGTAAGGAGACTATTGAGCCTACTTCATTGATGACTGAGCTAGTATGTTTGGCAAATATTATATAAATCTGCTTCCTAATGATTGTTTTTCAAGGTGATAAACTTATTGTAAAAGAAAAGTTACTTGAAAAAATTCTCCATACTAAATCACTTACTAATATGTGGTACTATATCATTGTTCTAATTTATGCATATCACCTATATTTGTTTTTATTTTACACTTTCAGTTTTCATCCATAAGTCACGTGCAGAAATATAGTGAGATATTTCTATATTTGGATTTTTTTTTATGTGTCTGAGCTACACTATATATTTTTGTTTTGTTTGTTAGGATTTTGTTGATTATTTACATTTTCTGGGTAAGATTACAGAATACTACATCTCCATTGCTATTGCTTGTTTAAATGAACAGGGAAAGAGAGCAATGTGTATGTGAAATTTTAGAAATTCCTCCCCCATCTGGGATCATTAATCATTTGAAGAGTTGTAAGTTTCTGCAGGAATAAATGTGAGACTACTAAGTTAGTTTCTGTGCTAAAAAACACAGGCTGGGGATGTGGCTCAGTGGTAGAATTCTCGCCCTGCATGCCTAAGGCCCTGGGTTCAATCCCCAGTACCACATACATAAAATAATAATAATAATAAAAATAAAGCCTGTAGTCTTATGCTAAAAAAAACTTTTCAGAAAATAAGTATGACAGAACCAGAGATGATAAACGAAAGTCAACTTTGCTCAAGCATTCTAGCTACTTTTTACTGTTTTGTCCAAGTAGTCAGCTGGTTAACACTAGCTGATTATGTTTGAGATGGTTGAGTTAAAGTAATAGATCCCAGTAGTCATTTCCTTTCTAAGTGTGTGTGTGTGTGTGGGGGGGGGGAATACAGGGTGTGTGTGTGGGGGCATTGGCACTGAAGTGTGCATTTGGCTGGAATCCAGATCTCACAGCCTTGCAGGTCAGAGATTTAATTTTTCCATAAAACCAGAAGTTATCCGTTGCTGAGGCACACTAATAGTAAAACTGTAATTCATCAATCAGAATGTCAGGTTATTAATTTACACTGGGGAATTTCACTGTAAGGAAGACCAGAGTGCCAGCACTTACTAATAAATACCTCTTGTTTCTAGTGGGAAAGTCACCTTTAGCTTGGTTGGCTCCTTGACTGTAACTGGGGATCTCTGGCTTGTGGGAATTCTCCTTGGAAAACTCTCACTGTTTGCATTTTTATTCCAGGACATTTGAAGAGCGCCCGCAACATGGCAGGAAGTGGGAGATTATTGGGGGAGGATTGAGAAACAGACCACCTTGTACCCCTCCCTGAGCTTACAGTAAAGACACTACATTAACACATGACTACCGTGCCAAGTGATAAATGCTCAGAAACACAGAAAGTCGCAGGAACTTTGCCCTTCAGAAAGGTCATAGCTAAATATAATGTTCCAGCACCATCACCCTGTTAACATGGATTTCTGGTAAACGTCTGTCTTCTTTTTTTATTTCTTTTTTTAATATGTGCCCAACTTTTTCATGTGTTCGTGTTAATAGTATGCTGTCTATAACAACTTCGATGCAGTATTTAAAATCGCATTGGTAAACTGTCGCTTCTCTGGATGAGCATGTGGCCCAAAGGGTGGGAGGGAAAAAGAAAAAAGAATAAAAGGTTGTATGATGAGCTGAATGCCAGGTGTGTAGTGAAAAGACACACGGAGCAGATAGCCTAGCTTTCGGGGTGGTAGAAAATTTTAAGAGATAACAAAGGAAAAATAGGGGACAGGAAGAAAAATGGAGTGTTTTAAAATTAGGTTGAGGAATTTGAGCATTGTTTTATGTCCCCAGAATATTAAGTGCTGTTGTGGTTAACTGGGGAGTGGTAATGAATAGATTATACCTAATCTCGATGGCAGCAGACGACCTGAGAGCCAAACTGTACACAGAGAGAGACGTGAAAGAGTCCTCCTCTCGTACTAGTCCAGGGCTTATAAAAGTTCTAGTTATGGACACCGAAGATTCATTAAGCCACTGGTGAAAAAAAAAAGATGTTGTAAGAAAAAAATTAAGTGTTAATCCTGCTGCGGGCAAGATTAGTCAGCAATTGATGTTGGAAGCTGTTAACACAGGGCCCGAACCCTGCTGAAGGTCATGATCCTGGGAAACTAGCCAAATAGTGATGATGCTCCCTAAGCAATTAAGCATCAGGTCAGTTTTTGTTTTTTTAGTGTTGGAGTAAGAGAGGGAAGATGATGTGTTTGTTTGGTTTGGCTATATTCAGTGTGCTCCTTTTGCAATCTCATGGGATTGGTGGTTTGAAGGTGCCCCTTTTCTTTCATTTGCAAAATATGTTTTAGTATCTTTTTAATACCAGCCACTTTTATTCCCCATGTTTCCTTGCTCAGCATGGATCTGCTTTCTAGAACTGGAAGTTTCTTGTGGCCCATCTATAACTGTGAAGAGAAAAATCATTGGCTTTGGCCATTTTAATTAGCATCGGGACTGTCCTTCTTTTTGAGATTAGAGTTAAATAGGGTGCTCAATCTTTCTGCTCTTGGTGCTGAATCTTAGTGAGGAAAGAGATCCCTAAGTCATTAGATTACAGCAGCTTTTCCATGGAACCCCCTGACAACCATCAGGACAATGTATCAAGATACCCTTGACCACATATTATAATTTCATGGGACAGATTCTTATTTTGCAGCATGTGACTACTGGATCATAATGACTAGGCGAAAATCATCAAGTGATGCAATCTAACCTTGTATACTTCTCAGGTTGAGTTGCACTTCAGTTTATTTCTTGACTTGTCCTAGATGCTTATTGTGATTTGTTCTTAAAAAGAAAGTATGGAGGGAAAGGAGAAGGGGAGGGGAGAGAAGGAGAGAGAGAGAGAGTAAAGGGGAGGAAGGGAGAAGAAAGAGAGAAAAGTGGCTGTATGCAATAGTAGCTAACAATTGCTTTGGATGTTTTCATAAGCATAATGTCTTATTTATTGTTTTCCACCGAATGAAGTTTCCTACGTGGTATAGCCTCTATTGGTCTCAGTGTTCTCGATTTGTCTTTATATATCATAGTGAATTTGCAGAGGACATTTTTTTTTCTTGTTGAGGTGTGTATTGTTTTTCCCAGAAAGTATAACTGCTATTTCATTGTGGGATTGGATTGAGAGAAATTTAAGGCAGGGCTAACTTCAGAAGAACCCTAACACATGAATTCCATTAACATTGTTCCTGATCACTGTCATGAGTGGGAACCAAGTTCCCTTCCACACCACACCCATGGCCTGCTCCTTCTCTCCCCACTGGGATACTATGATCTTCTGAAATTGGAAGTCCAGAACTTGGTATAGGCTGTCATCTGATGAGAACACAGCAGCATGCGATTATCTTCTTGTTTTGTACTAACAGTAACCTATGAACCTCTTTATAACATACTTTACCTAAACAACCTTGGACCTACTCTATCAAAATGAAGGTAGACAGCCAAGAAGGAGAGTATATGATTTTGTTACATGCCTGCTTATGAACTGGTAGCTTAGTTAGTGAGATTTTAATATATACTTTTCTCTCTCTCTCTCTTTTTTTTTTTGGTCAGTAAAATTATATGCTTTTATAGTGTTTATTCATTCTTTTGTGGTACTGGAGATTAAGCCCAGGGTCTTTGCCCTGAGCCACTTTTTAGCTTGAGACTAGTCACTAAGTTACCCATGCTAGGCTTGAACATATGGTCCTACTGCTTCAGACTCCCAGAGAGCTGGGTTACAAGCATATATCACCACGCCTAGCTAGATTTATAGTTTTTAATCAATAAAATCTTTGAAGACCTTCACATGAATTAATACTATTTTCTATCTGTGTTGTGCCTTTGGTACTTTGGACCTTCTGTTCTTGTTTGATTTAGATGCAAACAGGAAGATAGCTAAGGCTTCTGCTATACTAAATAATCTTCTAGTGATTTATGAATGGCTAGAATAAGAAAAACTTGAAGGAAGAAGTACTGTGCATTAGAAACTTGATCAAGTTATAGGACAGGAAAATATATTCCATTTTTCCACTTTCTCTTCATTCTCAATAGATTTAGAATACAAGAGAAATTTGCAGTAAGGTCTAAGGATGTAACTCAGTGGTTGAATGCTTGCCCAACATTCATGAGGCCCTGTGTTCAATCCCTAATACACACACACACAAACACCCTATACCTGCAGTAAGTTGAATAATGCCTTAGATTTTTCAAGATACAAAACCATACATAGGAGAAGAACCGGTATGTAAATGTAACATTTTATCCATGATTTTGCACATTAGATTTAATACAAATGTTAAAACAATTTGACAGATTTATAACTCCCTCTGAAAGTCTCTAATTTTTAGGTCTAAAATATAAGTGGAAAAGGAAGACTCAAGATTTGATGCACCAAGTTATAGAAGCTCTTGGAAATGAACTTTCAATGGTTACATTAACTTTCTGTCTTAGGTCAGCGCTTTACAGTGGCAGTAACAGTGGGTCTTTCTCTTCTACAAGGGTGAACCACCTATGGTAGGCCTTTTCAAATGCTTATGTAGCTGGGCACTGTGCACATATCTGTAATCTCAGCTACTCAAAATCCTGAGGCAGGAGAATCATAAATTCAAAGCTAGCATGGGCAACTTAGACTGTTTCAAAATAAAAAGTAAAATTGTTGGGGCTGTAGCTCAATAGTAGAGTTCCCCACTGCTTCTCCCTAGCTAATGCACAACAACAACGAAATCACTAATATACTCTTAATTCAGATACTCTATTTCTCAAGAGAGGCCTCCCACCTTCCTGCATCACTATGGTAGTGAGCCATAAGTATAGTGTATGTGTCCTGTCTATCATGTGTGTTAGTGTGAGAACTAGAAAAGTTTGTACATCACAGCTCTAGATACTTGATCCAAGAACGTCATGGGCCTAATTTGTGTACCAAGCAAGCCTTTACTTTCCTGTACAAAGTTTCTTTATTTTTAAATTTTTTAATCTTTTTAAATATTATTTTAAAGAGGATGAAAAACAGAAATAAAACATTCAAATCAGGCTAATAGGAGAGTAACGATAATTAATACATTGTGCATAGTTGTCTTCATAGTAGTTACTCAGAGTGCAAGATATAGGCATAAAATAATGTCCAGACAATATTAGCACAAATCTTTCTTTTCAATGAATTAGGAGAAACTAGCTGTACAACTATCTTAACTATCTAGTGTGTGTATATATATATATATATATATATATATATATATAGATATATACTTATATATCTATATATATTTATATATCTTTTCCCTTTTCTCTTCCTTCCTTTCTGCTTTCCTCCATCAGTTTCTTTTTTCTTTTTGAATAGTTTACAACATCTGTTGACCTTTTGGATCTTATTTTCTCAATTATAAATTAGAGGTAGGGCCTTTTCAGTTTTATCTGGTATTAGCAAAATCTCCTGAGAAGCAATTTTGAGTTCAGTATTTTCACTGGTCATTTGCATTTTACTTCTGGCTGTAGTTACTGGTTTTCTACTGCCGATGACTGAGTGTTTAATAATTTTCCCTCATAAAGTTATTTTCAATGGTTTATAGGTTCGTGCTTGTAGCTTATAGGGAAGTCATAAAAAGTGCAGAGAGCAACTAGAGCACTGAGTTTTCTAAAAGTTACCTCTGCATTTAAAATGGTGTGTTTTACTTTTTCATGGTTGTGATAAATCAGAAGCCTGTGTGGCATTTTGGGCAATAAAAGAGGGCTGGCCTTATTTACCATTGCAACGAAATGGACTGCTAAATGAAAGACTTGTACCTGAAATATTTTTATCTAAATTTACTACTGATTGGTGTAATAAATGAGCTGTCTATGAGAAAAGCATTGTAATCTGTAATTCTACAAATTCTTTCAGAAATACCAACTTGTATAATTATGATCTCCACAGAAGAAAATATGATTTTTAAAATATAAATAAATAGGTGTGAATTTGAACCAGTTTTTCTGCTTACTGTGTGTTTTCTGACTTTTAAATAAAGTACTGCATTGATTATCAAGAGGAGCTAATTTTGCTCCTTGGTGACATATTGGCAAAGTCTTCAGAGCTCTTTTAGTTTTTAGGACATGAACAGTATACTGACTTGGCAGTAGGTAGAGGCCAGGATTACAACACATAGGACAGCTCCCATCAACAAATAATACTGTGACCTAAAATGTCATTTGTACCAAGTGAGAGAAACCTTAGCACATTTTGCATTTATTTTTCATTCTCCATTTGGATAGGGAGATAGGATAAATGGTAATTGATTTTTTTTTTTTTTTTTTTTTTTTTGCTCATTCTGGATGTGAAAGTAGTGATAGCAAGATCTGTCAGTGGAGGGATTTAAGTATAGCACAGTGATCAGAATGCAGGATGTGTCATCAGATTTGTATTGCAGTCTCCACTCCAGCCACATAGTAAGTGTCTGGCTGTGGGTAACATGATTAATCCCTCTGTGGTTGAATATATTCATTTATGAAATATGGAGAATAAATTCTGTCTTACAGGCTTGCTTTGATATATAAAATTATGTTTGCGACATGGAAGATACCATGTGTTCAGCAAGTGGTAACTACTGTTACTATGTTTAATAAGTAATTTGGGATTCCTAGTGTAGTATTTATGTAGTTACATAGTGACTGAGGTTGCAGATATATTAGCTATAGGGATGAATTTCTTGAATGAACTGTGGGAAATTCTCTACAGTTTAACGAGGAGTGGTAGTATATAAATATTTGTATATGTATGTATGTAAAACTACAAAATATTTGACCAACTACGGATGTATTTAGGAATGCAGCCTTCAAGATAGGAAACTAATATTTAAGAAAAGAGATTATTAACAGATATTACCCATGGGATTTACTAAAGTGAAAAAACAGTCTTTCCCTTGTTTTATGGTAAGTTCTTCAAATATTACTTTGTTTCTTTTTTCCCTATCAACATATATAACTTTTGTGACTAAAACTAGTCCTACAAACAAAAAAACCAGGTATTACGACAACTAAAATCCTCTCATAGTTTCCCAGAATAAATCTTGTTAAAATAGCCCACTTCTAGCTTGTAGGGTTACCCTCTTTGCTAGTTTATCATTATTAGTTGGTTTCCCTCCATAGTCACCTTTCTAAAAGTGGCTAAGCTGTGAGGGCAGTTAACATTTTCCTGGCACGATAAAGCTGGTCATATTGATGCCTTTATCTCCTAAGTTGGCATGTGGTGCTATCATCAATGCCAGTGAAATTTGGTCTGGGTGGTGAGCAGAGGAAGAACACTGGGGAATTTATAACTTGAATTGCCAAAGCCAGGACTGTGTCCTTGACTAAGTCCCCTTCAGCGGTCAGTTAAGAACTTGAATAAAAATGTTAAAAGCATGCTTATTAGATTTCCAGTAGACAAACACTGGAAGGCCTAGGTAATAATTGAGATGCTTGAATATCAGTTTCAAAATATGCATAGATTTCCACTGTGGGCAAACACTAAAATATTAAATTTAACAGGTCACTTTCTCCTTGCCAGACATAGCACTCAACACCCCCAATTTAAAGGATGGGAGGTTTAGTTTGGTTCCCAGTTTCAAAATTTTCAGTCCGTAGTCAACTGGTTCCAAGGCATACAAGACATGACGGAAGGGTCGGCGGTGGAGGAAAGTTGCTCAAATGATATGATGGCCTGTGAACCAGAGAGAGAAAGAAGAAGCTGGGACAGGAATATGTCCTTCCAGGTCTTGCTCTCAGTCATCCACCTCTAAGAAGGCTCCGCCTCCTAAGAGCAAGTCAGCCACAGTGCACCTCTGAGCCTGTCACCTTGCACAAGCCCTACTTGTGAGCGTGAATGTCTCAAGGGGACATTCTGAATCTAAAGCATAACCACAGGAAAAAACATAAATTCCTGTAAATTTAGCTTGAAGACTAATTCTGTTATTTCATGATGAGAGAGTTTGGAGTATTATATAGTTCCAATTTTAAAAAGAATAGCTACAGTTTAGATTCCTGAAAATTCAGCAAATTGACTGCTTTTAAACTGATCTTGACAGCAGAATTTCCAGAATCTTAGTCTTGTGTTTGCAGCATTGTGACCAGTTTTACTTGCCATATTTAAAAGAAACATTGACCGCTATAAAGTGGTCAGAAAGCCTGGAATTAGTTAAATCCCTCTTCTGCCACATATTAACTTTGTGGCTTTGGGAAAATTATGATGTTTCATCTCCCGAAACTTAGATTTTTCTTATATAAAAAGTTTTTTTTTTAAAGAAAACATACAGAAATGTTTTAGGAACTAAGATGCTAATTAATAAAAACAAGTCTTGCATATTGCTTACTTTAAATAAGGTAAAATTTGAAAAAAAAATTCCATTTTCAAATGTATTTATTCCTTTTTAGCAATTTTTCAGGTCAATATCTTTGTCCTATTTTATAGCTGAGAAAACAGATATGGTGAGATTAACACATCTATATAGTTTCTTCAAGCAGAAAGCTTTTGTACATATACAAAGCCAGGTATAGTATAATGTGCTTATAGATCTTTGCGGCTGAATTAGAATTCAGAAATTGGACTTATTTCAAGAAACGTTCTCGATCCTGTTACTTGTAAAGGCTTGAAAAATTTTATTTTGAATACATCACAGGGTCAAGTTTGTTTCCTTCAACCATACTAAACACAGTTTATCAAGTTAATACAACAATATATTATGCAAGTATATATATGTATACAATATATATAACATAGTAAAATATAAATAATATATTACCAAGTTAATATAGCATATCAGCAAAATAGCAACTGGGTTCAAATAATATGACTGTTACTTCAAAATGTTCCTCAAACACTATTATATTGTTAAACTTACTTAGAACAAAATAAAGATTTTTCTCTTAAATGTGAAGTGTAAGTAACTGCCTGCTCAATATATATTTCAAAGATAGTCAACCTACATTCATTAGTTCAAAATTGTTAAAAAAGGCACTTGATCAGACAGAATCAGCTCATTCCCTTAAATCCTAACATATTTAAAAAGATGATTGCAAATAAATGAAAATCAAAGACGAGTTTGTGGCAGGACTGGTTAAATATGAGGAGGCTTACAGCAAAAAAAGATTTATTAGATTAAATACATATCAAATTTTGATTATCTTATGGAAGCTTACCGATAATCCCTGTCCATGAGAATATCATATTTTTGGGTGTTGGTAGTCTCTGTATTTTTTTTTTTCTTTTTTTTTTTTTCTTTTTTTCAGTCTCTTTCTAATTCAGTCTAACATCCTTTTTTGCTAGGGCAGGAACTCTGACATTTCAAAATAAAAATTAATAAAGCTAAGCTAAACTAGGGGCCAGTGAGAAAATACCTGGTGGCCTTTTGGGGAGAAAAAGGGGGCTGCAGAGTAGGAGGAATTATTGTTAGCATTATTGGAGGAGAAACTGCTTGGTTCACTTGCAAAGCTATTGTTATTTCATCTTATTTTGCCCACAGTGATAGGACAGATAATAACATTAATTTTTTTTTCTCAATTTAAACAACTCAGGTGTCTCTTATCATCAGTAGACTTTTTGATGCTCATTTCTGAAATTTTTATTCTGATAGCCTTGACAATGCTGCACTATTTTGAAAATCTACAATAAGCTGATGAGTTATAAGAAGGCTAATATTTTCATAAAAGTGAATGAATGCCATCTAAAGAACTGCGTTTATTTTTGTGTTGGTTTCTCTGCGTTCTCTAAATTAGGATAGCCTAATGAGAGAGTTTTAGCTTAACAGCCTTCACTTCTGGTCCACATGAGAAAATGATTCTTCCGTGTATCTGTTGAGTGAATGGACACAGACATATGGCCAAGTTTGCTTTGCACCAGTGATTGGATATATTAGTATTGAACTAAACTTCATTCATTCCTACAATTTGAGTAGCCCCACCAAGTCTCAGCATTAAAGGCACATTTTATTTATTTTTTAAAATTATGTTAACCTACATATAACATAAAAATTGCCATTTTAATGTGGTGTTTCTCTCTGTCTCTCAAAGTCCTGTAGTCATTTTCTTGCATAATGTAGGATGGCACGATGCCTTTGTGATAAAAGGAAGTGAATGAATGATGCAGACATTGTGACATAGCACTAGGTTGTGTGGAAGGGTTACTTGAATATAAAATTTGCGATACTGAAACAGTTGATCTGACTGCCGAGGTGGTTACTAAGTGATTTAATGGGTAGGTAGTAAATACAATGTGGATTTATTGGAGGAAAAGATAACTGTGTTCTGGGCTAAATGAAGCAGACAGCCTGAGATTTCACCATGTTATGCAGAATGGCATGCAGCTTAAAATTTAGGAATTGTTTATTTCTAGAATTTTCCATTGGGTATTTTTGGACCGTGGTTGACTGAGAATAACTGAAACTACTGAAAGCAAAATGACAAATAAGGGGGCAACACTGCTAATGCAATCCCATGACATTAACTATATTTTTACTGGATAATCACCACTGCCATCCTTTTCTAGGATATTTTCAACTTCTCAGACTGAAACTCTGTATCCATTGAATAATAAGTTTGCATTTCTCCTTCCTCCTAGCTTTTGCTAACTAACATTCTGCTTTGTGTCTCTGAATGTAACAACTCCTAGTGTCTCATCTAATTGAATAACAGTATGTGTTCGTGACTAATTTCACTTTAGTGAATTGAAAAACTAATGTCTTCAGAGTTTATCCACGTTGTAACACATGTCTAATACCCTCCTTTTTAAAGGTTGAATAATATTCCATTGCTTGTGGGTACCATATTTGTTTATATGTTGATAGACACTTGTGTTATTTCCCTTTTTTTTTTTTTTTGCAGCACCGGGGATCGAACTCACAACTTTGCACCTGCCAGATAGGCACTTAAGCCACTGAGCTAAACTCCCGGCCCTAGTTTTTTGAGGCAGGGTCGCACTATGTAGCTTAGGTCTGCCTTCTGGTCGCGTTGTAGCCCAAGCTGGCCTCAAACTCACAATGCTCCTCCTACCTCAGCCTCCTGAGTGCTGAGATTAAAGGTGTGCACCGCCACGCCTGGCTCTATCTCCCTTTTTATCTATTGTGAATAATTGATATGAGATCAAAGATCAGACTACAAATGGTGAGATTTTTATATTGCTTAAAAATGACAGTAACGTAAGTCTTTTATGGAAAACCACTATAAGGGATACTTGAAAAATATGGTGAATATTCGATAAATTTATTGCACACATTGCTATTAACCAAGCTCCCATCCCCAGATACCCCCACTTGCTTGAAACACACTTATCCTATTGTTCTTGCCACTTTCTGAAGTAGTTCTCAAAGTTCTCTTAGATGAGCACCTTTACAAGGTGTAATCCTAAGTGTGGTGAATGCTGATAGTGCGATCCAACAAAAGGCAGGCTGGTAAAAACATTATGCTTTATCCTCATGCACTTTATTCATTGGATTTGGAACCATGTGATTTTGGCTCTTCCCAAAGTCAGAATGACCATGAAAGGTAAATGACTCAGGGCATTGGGGCAGCCAAGAGTGAGCGATTACTGACTCTCACCAAAGAGGACTTCCGGAACTACTTCAGAATGTGGCAAGAACAATGGGATCTGTGTTCAAAACTAGGGAGAGTATTTTGAAGGGGATTAATGGCAATGTGTCTTCTACTCTAATAATTTTTCTTCACTTCATGCATTATATTTTTCAACTGAAAATACTATGATTTTATTTTTTGTCTACTAGAGAAGCAAAGAAATTTCTTTTAACACATAGCAAAAAGGTGGACAAAAATTACACATTGGATTATAGAGTATTCAAGGCTGTGTTTTCATTAGATTTTTCACTTTTTCCACCAACAAGAAGGGGATAATTTTTCACCTATAAAATCAGTACTGTATAAGCAGTATCCTGAATTCATCTGACTCTTGCAAGGGTAGTGTAACTGTAAATGGCTAGCCTTTTACAGACATTTTTTTATGAATGTTGCCCTTAGCACTCAGTTGTGTATTTATATTAATTTTTAATCTAATTATTCCACATGAGGCAGTGTCGTGCGCCAGTGGTTGAATAGGAGAAAGGGAAGAGCAAGTTAATGTTTTCGTCTTTGTAAGAACCTTAGCTCACATGGTCCACACAGTCCTGTATTAGTCTTATCACGTCCCGTTCCACTCTGAGACATTCATCAGTTTACACTTTAACACCTATCTTTTCTCTGTCCCAAAGATGTATGAGTCCAGAAGCCAGGGAAACAGGTATTGCATCACCTTCTAGAGACCTATTTCTGTGTGTGTTCTGGCACAGCTCTATTTGACTGAGCTCTATTTTTAAAAATAAGGAGCTGTTACCTGAAGCCAAAGATAGAGTGGAGAATGAAAAGCTTGGACTCTTGTGCTGTGTAGAGAAGCAACACCACTAGGTGTTGTGGAAGATGGACTGCAGCAGCTGAGGGTTTTTTGTTTGTTTGTTTGTTCCAGAAGCCTGGCTGACTCCTCAGCATAATTTAATGTTTTAAACTTGCAGTTTTGTTTCTTTCGTTTGCTTTTTCCCTGTTGCCAATTTCCCCCTAAAATGGTAAGGATTTTATAGACATAATGCATTCTCGCATTAAGATTAAAGGTGTGCGTTATTGTTTGTGCCTGAATCTTAAAGAGGTGAGGTAAACTTATCGGATAGCTCATTGTTTATCAAATGCATGGTCTCTGAGTTTCAGTCCAGTCCTGCTCTGATAACTTTCCGTTCCATGGCACTAAAGAGCAAAAATATTGCCAGAGCTCTCAGGATATAGCTTTCTTCCAAGTGGTGATCATTCCTCCTTTTTCTACATTTACTTGTCAGCCAGATCTCAAGACAAAATACAAAACAAATGCAACCACACCCTAAGGATAAGCATCAGGGATTGATGTTCTAAATAGGCATCCATCACCTGGAGGAAGCCAGAAGAAGCCATTAATCCAACCCCTTATAGGCAAAGGCCCTGTTCCTCCTTGCAACGTGACTCGCTTCCCTATTGGATCTTGATTTAATCAGTTTTACTCCAGCAATTACACTTGTAATCTTGTTAGTTGACCGTAGTTCCATCCCACCTCATGCCTGCATGTCTTTTCCCCACCTTGGATCTGCCTCACCTTGAGGTTTCCTCTGTAAAAACCCTAGAAAAAAGTCAAGAGTCTTTGGAAACCTACTCGGGATCCCTTCTGTCTCTCTGTTGGACAGAGGCTTTCTTTCTCTCAATAAATATATACTGCTCTTAAAAAAAATAAAAGAATACTGTCCCAATTTGTGCCCAATAGTGTTGTGCTTGATTGGGCTTTTGTGACAGGTATCTAACCACCACCACCTCTTGTTACCTTTTAAATGAATGTCCCTTGTTTTGGTATTTAGCCCTCTTTCATCTGTCCTTCTGTCTTTCAAACTTTTTAAACAGCTACTTCCTCCATCATCTCAATTTTCTTGCTAATTTTAATTGTTTGCTTGGCCCTCCCCTCACTATTGGATAGGTCACTTGAATTTTCTCATTATTGGACCCTTCCTTGAATGTTCTTCTATGTTGGTCTCTAATCAACTTGTCTGAAATTTTAATCATGTACTGCTTCAAGATGCATTTTCTTGTTTTTCCCATTGAAGTTCTTATTCCTTTTTTCATTCTCCTTAGTGCTGCATCCATTACTTGCTCTTGATGCTTGTAATTTCCACCTAGGATTATGAATGTTTTTCAGAGTAAGAGTGAATTCCTTGAGGAGGCCCGTGTAAAATTCAGCCCACCTCTTCTGTGCTCTGTGTTTATCTCACATTACCTTATAGATGGTCAATAAATGTCTTTGGAAAGTTAGATATCATTTTAACTTGTAGGCAGTGCTTGAATATAGAGATTAGCTTAGGTACAAATTATTTTATTAAATCTTACAATAGTAGTTTGGAATTTGGTGGTTATCCCTGGGATATGGGCATCACAGGAGTTAACAGAGATAGGGAAAGTGGGTAGTTCCGCTCCGGGTGACTTACCAGTTATATAGCGGAATGAAACTCCCAACCTAGTAGATGTCTGGTATGAGTTTGTGTTCCTCTAAAATCAAAGAATGAATTTTAGGAACAACAGAGGTTAAGAGCAGAATATATTCATTGAGAGAAAGTAAGTTTCTGTCTGTGAGAGAGACAGAAAGAGTCCTGAGTGGGTTGCCAAAGACTGTCTTTTCTAGGGATTTTTACAGAGCAAAACCATGAGGTGAGACCAGCCCAAAATGGGGAAAACATGGGAACTAGAAAGGCAGGTGGGCATGAGGTGGGACAGAACTGTGGTCAACCAGTAAGATCAATTGTTCAGGTAAAATTGACGGAATCAGAGACAAATGGGGAAGCAGGTCACCTAGCAAGTGGGCGTGCTTAAAGAGCACTGACTCTTTCTGTAGGGGGTTGGGATGGTGGCTCCTGGCTTCCTCAAGGTGATCCATACCTCTTTATTATTATTATTATTATTATTATTATTATCATTATTATTATTTTTTTTTTTTGCGGCACTGGGGATTGGACTCACAATCTCGCACCTGCCAGGGCAGGCACTTAAGCCACTGAGCCAAACTCCCAGCCCTGGCTTTTTGAGGCAGGGTTGCACTATGTAGCTCAGGCCAGTCTTGCGCTGGCGTTGTAGCCCAAGCTGGCCTCGAACTCACAACGCTCCTCCTACCTCAGCTTCCCAGAGTGCTGGGATTAAAGGCATGCGCCACCACGCCTGGTTTTATACCTCTTTAGAATATCAATTCCTGATGTTTTTACTTAGGGTGTGGTTGCATCTGTTTTGCCTTCTGTCTTGAGATCTGGCCTACAGCAGAGGTGTCTGTCTCCTCCAAGTTTCCAAGGTATCTGGTCTTCTGCACTGGCTCCTTTGAGGGCCCAGTCCTGTCTGACTACCTATAGTATTTCTAACTAACTCAGCTGCTTGTAACATCAAGAAGGACCCCAAGTTAATTTATTTGGCTAATAGGACCTCCAGGGCAATTGAAGCCTGGGTTTGTGAATCTTGGGTGTTTCTCAGACTTATCTTCAGGAAATAAAAAATAAAATCTTTTATCAAGGTCAACCCTTAAAAATTCTGATCTGATGATCTGATGTAGGTCTCAGACTTCACTATTTTAATTTGTCTATGTCTTATACTGGGAGTTGAACCCAGGGTACTGCACATGTTAGACAAGTTCTTTACCACAGAGGTATCTTCCCGGTTCTTTATATTTGTGTTCTTATTTTGAGATGTGGTTTCACTAAATTGCCCAGGCAGACCTTGAACTTGCAATCCTCCTGCCTCAGTCTCCTGAGGAACTGGGACTGCAAATGTGTACCACTGTGTCTGGCTGGTGTTTTTATTTTTAACACAAGAGTTTTGGAAGATACTTTAGTAATCTGAATTTTTGGGAGAAATTTATGATTTCTACTGAAAACATACGCAATAATTTTGAACAAATCATTAATAGGTTTTTATGCTTATGAAGTAGAAATTTATTTTCCCTTTATTTTTATGGTAATGTCAAAAATTAATTTTTTCTAATGCTGGATCTGTATCCTAGTTGTAATAGAATAACCTTGCAGAAGCACAGGTTTAGGCTGTTGTAATCCTAACTCTGAGCTGTAAGAGTTTACAATTAGTACTCAGGGTCAGTTCATGTTCACGAAAAATGCCAACTTGGGTACTGGGAAAGATTGTACTTACAGCTCAAAAAAGAAAAAAAAAATACAAAGTTTTATATATGATCAAGAAATATTTGATGAAAGACAGTTAAAAAGGCATACAGAAATAATATGTAGCCCAGTTTATTGTATAGTAATGTCATATTTTTCCTCCCTCCGTAACTAATGCCATTATATGAATTTTTATTGTTGCTGTTAAATTGGTAACACAATTCATTATTGCATCCTCTTAGTGTTTGGGTGGGTACATAGCACACACTGAGTTTAATTAAATTTTTTCTTGCCCACTCAAGGTCTTCATTACCAACTTGAATTATCTTAAAATGTAGCAATTCAGTACCTCTTCAGAGAAAATTAAAGTGTGTGGAGATATTTTCCTCATGCTGAATGACTCAATTTTCTATGCTTCCATTCTATGAGTGCTTCTTTAAACTTCTGTTCCCTGCCTTATAGTTAGCTGTCCAGTGTGTTTAGTAAATGTCTTTGATTGTTTGGAAGAAGAATTGGCAAGGTTGCTGGGTGAGCACTTAACTATGCTTGCTAAGGTAATGGTGTCATTTATTCAGAGTTATAGTCAGTGGGCATGAGGTGGAGGCCTAAGCGTACAAGTGCATCTTTCAGATGTAGTACAGCTCTTAGGATTTGTGACCACAATTGTATTTACCATCCTGGAGCCTTTTCTTTGTTGCTAGATTGACAACTGTGTTATGAATGGAAGAGTTTGTTGGATTTACTTCCTAAAGGAGTTAAAGACATTTCACATCAGAATCCTCAATGTGATAATTCTATGATAGAAGTATAACAAATTCTCTGTCTGTTTTTTTAAAAGACAAAGCATAATGTCACTTTTATTTCAGGACTCTTTCAAATCTGAGCTTACATATGAGGATTATCAATTGTACATTTTTATTTAGATTTTTCAGGAGCAATCAGAAATTTAATCTAGAACATGTTACTGCATATATAAATGTATATAGGAATTTAATACAGATTTTATATGTAAAAATGTAGATATATCGATACACATGTTGGTATATCTAGCTTAAGAAATTATGTATATGGTAGGCACTCAATTTTTAAATAATTTTCAAACTCCAAAACTTATTTTAAAGTTCAATGTTAACGTTCTACTTGAACTTCTTTGTGAATTCTTTCCTTTCAAAGGCACTTCCTGGAATATTTCTTTCCTTAGCAGGTAAATTGCCGTATCTAAAGCGACATATTTTGGTCAGGTTTCCAAAAAAAGAGTACCTTCAAAACACAAAACAGTATTGGGTAGCTTTTGAGGCTATAGTCTTAGATCTTTGGGAGAAATAAAGTTGAGACATCATATGCCATATTGATTACTCTTTTCTTCGTTTTCCTAAACTTTAATGATAACTTACTAATTTTCATTTGTTTTCTTAATCTTCTTTTCATTTTCTTATAGCTTTATTTTAGAGGGGAAATACTATTTTCCTCTCCCTTTTTTCTGAGTGAGATTTCCACAGAAATGACTTACAACTTGGAGCTTCACGCTACTTAAAACGGATGGGGTCCTTGGCTCAGCGAAATTATACTTATACAGAAAACTATCAAATTGCAAGTTTTTTTTTTTAAGAAAAGAAACAACACTGGAAATTTATAAGTTAAAAATGTAATACTATAAGTCCCCTCAGATAGGGAACCATAACTCTAATTTTTTTGCTACATTTTGAAGCTGAACAAAATACAATATATGTGAGAAACACTCATTAAACATTTTATTGATTTATTGCCTACAAAAGAAGCATATTGAATAGTATCAAAAATTCTCAATTTTCCTTTTCTGATCTGACTTTATTTAGTCTTTCTTTTATGGAATAACAATTCGTACGTACTTAACTGTTTCTTTTCATGAGGGTCATTCTTTATCTTTCAAGAAGAACTGGATTCATAAATAACATAACCCATGTTGTTATTTTTTATCTGTTCAGAATTTTCTTCTCAAAACTCTGTGTTTGTATCCTGTAAGTTGTACAAATAAGTTTTAAAGGAAAATATATAATCCTGGATGGTTATTTAATTTTTTGCCCTTCTTTCTCTTACAGTTTTCATTTCAGTTGAAACATTTTTCAAGTCCTTTCACAGATTTTCTAAGTGCCATGAAAAATCTAAAATGTATAACAATATTAATTATGTGTGCATGTATTATTTTTGCTGTGTAGCTTCTCAAAGTGCAGTAATGAATCCATTGATAATAAGGACTCTGGCATGCTCTAAAAGAGTGGCCTATATATTTTCTTTCCTTCTTCTCCTCTTTACTCTTTCTCTTCCTTCTAGCAAATGAGTATTTATTTCATATGAAATACTTTACAAACTTAGTGAATCAATAGCTGAAACAAATAACTCTGACTCCTGCTAGAGTATCAGCCACTTGACCATCATGTCTACCTGACTTCTTCTCTTCTAGGTTTTTGCTCAGAAGCATCTGAACTTGGAGCTTGAAAGTAATAGTTCCTAGATTAGTTGTGTTCTTAAATGTTGTTATTTTTGTATAAGAGGGTGGCTCATTGTGAAGGCATAACCAATGTTTAACCTTGAATAGGTTTTATTTTCTAAATAAATTCTATTTTAGCTATTTTTTTAACCAATGGTGATTACTTCTATAATGTTTTTTTTTTTTTTTTTTTTTTTTTTTTTTTTTTTTTTTTTTTTTTTTTTTTTTTTTTTTTTTTTTTTTTTTTTTTTTTTTTTTTTTTTTTTTTTTTTTTTTTTTTTTTTTTTTTTTTTTTTTTTTTTTTTTTTTTTTTTTTTTTTTTTTTTTTTTTTTTTTGCGACACTGGGGATTAAACTCACAGCCTCATGCCTGCCAGACAGGCACTTAAGCTGCTGAGCCAAACTCCCAGCCCTAGTTTTTTTGAGGCAGGGTCGCACTATGTAGCACAGGCTGGCCTTGTGCTCACGTTGTAGCCCAAGCCGGCCTCGAACTCACAACGCTCCTCCTACCTCAGCCTCTCGAGTGCTTCTATAATGCTTTCTAGAAATTATTTCTCAGATTTAAATGTATTTATTACTAGTGTTTAATTTAAAAATCAGCCAGATTTCTCTTCTTTAAAAACAATATATAAAAGAAAAAAATTCTTACCAATACATTTGATATTAGAGAACATTTTGCTTTTGGAGATTATCAAGACTGTGAATCTTTCATTTATAGGAAAAATATTCTTCTTGGCTTATAATAAATACTTTCAAAATGAAGTCAGTGCATAAAAACTAGTAAACTCAAAAATGTTCTTGAAAATCAGAGAGGCCAGATAAGTCTCCTATTCAGCTTTTCCTTTAGTATTTCTGGGACATGTGTTTTTTAGTCATTATTTAAATATCTGGAGTGAAAGAGAGCAAATCACAATCAAATCAATGCAAAGAGATGGGTTTATTTGAAAGAGTAAGGCATTAGATCAAATGCATGTTGGTGCAGGTTGTGATTCTGCTACATATGAACTATTTGATACTGGACTAGTGAAATTTTTAGTTGTGATTTTACCATCTCTTAAATGAACATTTAAACCCCTCTATGAAAGTTGGTCAAGTGATAATATGAACACCTTAGTTCATATATAAAAGACAGTTAATAAAATATTGCTATAAGGTAATTGTTATGTTAAAAAAATGCCCTAGTGTGACTTTTTCCTAATGTTTATTTTCTTCCGCTGAAAATTATTTTCGGTTCTGTATGCCTCTTAGGGCTGTCAAGTCTTCTCAGGTTTGAGATGTCCATTTAATTCAGTTGCTCTTTGTCTGATCTGGCATTCACATCTCCCAATATCTTTCCTCTTGCTGAGATTCACGTATCAGTTCTTCCTGGGGCATTGGGCTATACTTAATTTTTATGGTCTTCAGCAAGTTCACTGTTTGGCATTGTCACTGAATGGGCTATAGGCTATACCCCCCAAAGAGAGGGGATCATCAATATACCCCATCAAGTAGGTTCTATATTCGTCATTGCAGAAAAGAAATTTCAGTATGCATTGTGTGAAGCACAGGTATACTTACTACGCAGAATTAGAAAGTAAGAGAAAGTAGAAAAGGACTTTTATTTGAGGGTCTGAAGGAGGCGGGACTCTGCTGGAGAGGACTAGACTGTCCCATTCACAAAGGAGTGAAACCAGCCTTTGTGAATTAGCTGAGGTGGGCTTGGATCTGGCTGATCATTATCTCAGTTCTGGGTTTGCAAGATGACTCTAGAAGAAATCTTTATTGTGTGGGGGGTACTTTCCTCTCTGAAACTATGGGTTTCACTTGGGGCTTTCTCAATTTTGTGGAGGTTCTACTGAGATCCAAGGCGATTGTAGCTTTAGGGCAATAAGTGAGTGTTCACTGGTACTGAATACCTCTTTAAATCTCTTATTTTGGTGTCTTCTGTTTTGAATGGGGGAAGAAATAGATTATGTAAAAAGAATCAGGGCTAATTGACCTTATTTTGCCAGCTTTTAGACAGATACTCTCTGACTTATTAAGGTGCCTACACTATGGATAGTGACCCAAAGTTGTAAGGTAAAAATGGATACAGATACAAAATGAAGGTCAAGCTTTCTTCAGCTTTTGGTTATGTCTTGGGCCCCTGTTTTGTCTTATTTTTTAAAGCAACAGTAGCTTTCAAGTCCCTGTCTGACTCAGAAGAAAACATGAATCATGCTTTTTATGAGTAACAGGTCAAAGGCCCATGACTTTGTCCATGCTCACTATGGTGGTGTCTGGCCACATCAGTATGACACCTCTTGTCCTGGTGTACTCAACTTTACCCAGGCTGAGCAGTGAGATTCTAACCCTGGGATTTGGTATTAGAACCAAGGGTGAGTTCAGTGAGTCGTTTCCAAAGTGAAAAAAAGGCATAGTTTTAAATAGCAGAGAAAGTCAATTTGTAGAAAAAATGAAACCATTATAATATGGAATGAGAAGGAGAGGCGGATGGATTCCAGTCATCTTGGGTTTTCATGAATCTGGTGATTCTGGTTCTACTTCTTCCCTGAGGCTGGACAGTGTTCCTGCCCCTGTTCTATGAATAACCCACTTAGGTATTTAGGTATTGTCTATTATTGCAACTGCTATTTTTCATCAAAAGAAACCATAGACATTTTTGGTATATGTGAAGATAATTAACTTATGCAATTTTTCCTTATCTATTATATCTCATTAGAGCTGTTTAAAAAGATAATGTTCATTAGAAGACCTTCCCAATTTAAGAGATACTCAAACATGAGAGGGACATTGCAATATAGAGATGTGTGTTAAAAACATCTCTGGTAAAGACTAGGGCTCAGAATTGAACCGATGATTGGCTCTTCCCCTCCCCCATCATGGTGGCACTAAAATTAAAACCAGCACATTTCCTGTTCTGTCCACAGAATTGTCTAATCTCTTGTCTCCAGAGGCCCAGGAAACATTTCCATTTCCATGTTCCCATAAAATATCTGACAATTCATACTCCCCTCCCCTGTCAGGTTGGATCCCCTTAAATGTTATTTCTCTAACACCAGTTATCCTATCTTCTAAGCTGGTGAGTGATATAAGAATAATTTAAAATCATTTCTCTACTAACCTGAATCCTAGTCAGAGAGTGAATGTTGGCACTTATTTTCAATCACTATTTTAAATTGTAGTATTATATATATAAAACATAAAATGTACCACTTTAACCATTTTAACATGCCTATTTCAGTGGTGTTGATTCACATCATTCTGGCATCATCACTATCAACCATCCCTAAAACTTTTCATCTTGCAAAACTAAAACTCCATACCTATAAATACCACCCCTCCAAGTCCCTGGTAAACACTATTTTACTTTCTGTTTCTGTGAATTTGACTAGTTATGTTACTTATCAGATAAGTGGAGTGTACAGTATTTGTCTTTTCGTAATAGGTGTCGATTTCACTTAGCATAATATATTCAGGTTCATCCACATTATAGGATGTGTTAGCATATTGGCGCTTTTTTTTCAGTGGTAAGTATTGAACCCAGATCCTTTTACATGCTAGGCAAGTGCTCTGCCATTGACCTCCGTTTCTAGCCCTTTTTATTTAATTTGGAGACAAAGTTTTGCAATGCTGCTTATGCTGGCCTTGATTTGGGAATCCTCCTGTTTCAGCCTCTGGAGTAACTGGGTTTACAGGCATGGTCTACCATTCCTTACTGTGGCATTTTTTTCTTTCTAATGTCGACAGTCTGCAATTTACTTTTCTTTTTCATCTTTTTCCCCATGTTGACTACGTAAGTCTTTATCACTTTGCACCTGAGTTACTGAAATAATGTCTTAACAGCTCTATTTTCTTTCTGCCTACTGAAATAATGTCTTAACAGCTCTCTCTCTATTTTTTTGCTGCCTACAGCCATAATCTAGAACTATAACCTATGATCCCCGAGGCTTCTGTGTAACATGGGTTTCTTTGGTTGTTGACCACAGGACTGCTAGGAATGGAGCTCTATGTGTGTTTGGCTGAAGCCCCCTTCTTGCTAAAATCATTACAATTTGCTACTTGATATTTTTCAGCCAATCTCTTGCCTTTTTGATTTCTGAGGCTGTCATAATCTATTTAGACTGCTTTTTAAAAAATGCTATCTAATTATTATGTGCTTGAATTTATGTCCCGTTAGTATTTGCCACTGGCCTGCATTTCCAGTTGTTCATTTAACTTTCTCTGAGTTTGTACTTGTCTCTTTTTTTTTGTGCTTTTAATCACTCTAAGCTGAAAATTTCAACTTCTTGTGACCTATCTAGATACTAGGTATTCAGTGTAGGTCACCTTCTCCTTTGAAACATCACAATTGCTACAGGTTTGTTTGTTGTTCATTTAGCTACACTTGTAAATACGGTGATCATAGGTTGTATTGTATTGATTAGTACTTTCCTAACTAGATATCAGTTTCTTGAAAACTGTAGCTGTTTTTACAGCTTTACATTAGTAAATATAGCACAAAAATATGCATGATTTGAGGAATAAATATTTGTTAGAATTTTTATGTTGATAGTACAGTAGTAGAATAAAGTATGTATGTATTATAAGAGTTGTCTCTGAAACAATTTAACTGTTGTTACCAAAGCACCCATGCTTATTTTATTAGCAAGTGCTTTTAAGTTTAAAAACATATGAGAAAATTACCGGTGTCCTTTTTTGCTCCTGAGGAGCTCACAGACAGCTTTATTTGATTTAGTATGTTTTTAGCCTAGAATCATCACAACATTAGAAATATTTGATGTGTATATTCTTATTAAATACACATCCAAAAGGAAAATAACAAGCAAACATCACTTAAACTGTTAAAATTGACAATAGGACAGCCTGCTGTTACAGCATTTGAAAAGTTATTTCTCCTATGCCAATAGAATACAGAGTATGTATGAAAGATATTGGTTAGCCTTTAGTTTTTTATATCTGTTAAGCTACTCTCTCTTCCTTAATTCTTCTTGACCTTCTCTGGATGATCTTAAATTGAAAGTCATTGTTGGGTGGGAAGCATGATTCTTAGATTTCCTTTTCTCCCAACTCAGGTGGAAGGGGCTCATCAGCCTATCCTTGATTTCCTGCTAATATCGGAGAACATCACAGTAACTTTAAAAATCAAATGCTATAATAAAAACAAAAGAGTACGTAAATACTGTATAACCTAGTAATTGTACCACTTGCATCCTATGATAAGAAAAAAATAACAACAGACTGCCCTTGTGAGTTTTATCCTCTGGTAGGAATACATTAAATGATTACAGGTATATGAGTATGATTAAAAGGTTATAAAATGCTGAATTTTATTTGTCTATAAGGATAGTAAGTGAAGAAAATATGCGTGTGTGTGTGTGTGTGTGTGTGTGTGTGTGTGATCTTGGGGATTAAATCCAGTGGTGCTCTACCACTGAGCTGTAGAGCCCTTTTTTAAAAAACAGCTTTAAATTCTGAGACAGTGTCCCATCAAGTTTTCTAAGCTGGCCTCAAACTCGTGTTCTTCTTGCCTCAGTTTCCTAATTAGGTAGCATTACAGATGGAAGAAAGTATTCCTCAGGCATAGGCCTGCAAGTTGATCAGGAGATAGTCAGGCAAGAAGAGACTCAAAGAATTTTCCAAGGAGAAGAAGTAATGTGTGTGAGGGATCAGGGGGTGGGAGAAAGCCAAGCTGCAGATTGTTGGGGAGCCGCAAAGCTCAGTGGGACAGAGTGTGGCTAAAGAATAACTAGCCAGCCAACCTGGTGGGAGACAGGCAGGGCTGACTGAGGCAGAGCCCCCTTCTGCTTGTGAAGGACTTTGAAATGAAACCCAGGGAAGATATTTCAAAGTTTAGTTAGAGGACTGTCAAGGTTCACTTTATACAGTATTCTAAAGTGATGGCTCACCTGTGTTATGGAGCATGAACTAGGGGAGGTCAAGGTTACCTTCACGTACAAATATTTGCACATAGTTGTGAGTTATCTTTATTGCCTATTGTTCCCCAGGGCTGTATAATACATTTTAAGCAGTCGGAGAGGATTAAATAATGGCTTCATCAATAGATATAAGTAGACCAGTAGTTTGGACAATAGCAAGTAACACCTTTGAGCAGAGTGGTTGCCAAGAAGTGGGAAAATAGAGGAATTTTTGAGATTTAGTTACAAGAAACATTTTCTGTAAATTTCACTAGATTTTAAAGGGTGACAGGAAGGCAAGGGGCAAAAACAACTTTCGGGTTTCTTCCTCGAGTAGTTAAGTAGAAGATGATGGAAAATAATGGCATATTAGTGTTGAGATAAAGAGAGATTCTAAAGAGATGGACAGTGAGGGTTTCTGTAGTGTTATATAGTTTATAATAAAAATCACATAATAGTATAATATTTATAAATGCATATATTGTTGTAGGTCTCTGAGGAATATATATATATATATATATATATATATATTTTTTTTTTTTTTTTGCGGCACAGGGGATCGAACTCACAACCTTGAGCCTGCCAGGGCAGGCGCTTAAGGCACTGAGCCAAACTCCCGGCCCTGGTTTTTTTTGAGGCAGGGTCGCACTATGTAGCTCAGGCTGGCCTTGCGCTCACGTTGTAGCCCAAGCCGGCCTCGAACTCACAACACTCTGCCTACCTCAGCCTCCTGAGTGCTGGGATTAAAGGCGTGCGCCACCACGCCCGGCT